>JAECUM010029073.1:0-34932 GCA_016617855.1 Megalonaias nervosa | reverse complement strand
GCTAACCGAGCAGGGCACACAGAATGCAGTGATACAAAACTAACCAGCATGTTGTTGTTTAGGCCTTGCAGAAAATCTGATATATCAACAGAAATATCCCAGAAATAATATGCATGCATTATGGAAAATTGTGTTTTGGATATATATTCCGAAAACAAGTTCCAATTCTATTCATACTGGCCATAATTGTAGTGTTTCTGCCTTTACAAAAGCTGATTGTGAAAGGGGATTCAGTTATCAAAGCAAAATTCACATTATGCCAAGGAATAGGGTAGCTGCAGACCTTTGAAACTATCATGGTAGTTAGAAAATGTAAAAGTATCTGCAAAAGAAAGAAACAAAATCCTATACAGATAGTGATGGAGTTTCAAAGGCCTATGGGTTACCATCTGAAACAGTAAATTGATGGCTCTACAGATGTGGTTCAGTAAATTAATTCCAGTTTGCAAAGTCTTTTTTGAAGGGTACTGATAAGAAACAGAATTTATCAGCTGAGCAACAGTTAGGTATGCAGATACATTATATATTTTCAAAGAAGCAATACAAAATCATTAAATATTTGTTTTAAATTGGGTTTTTCTGCACCTTATAATAATGTAGTCTCCCATCAGCTACCACTTGGCATAGCTTGCCCTCCCCATGATTTTCCCCATCTGGAGGTAGGTGTGGAAGATTTCCCCCACTTAAAACAATTTCTGGCAGCATCTCTGCAATTGCAGAATCGAGCGGGTTTCCCTTCCCCATGTCTTCAAACAGCTGACAACTAACTTGCCACCAGACTGCCTGCTGGTTGATGCCAGAGTCCTTGACTGTCCTGGCTTGACCTGTTTCTGCAAAATTTAATGGGTGATCTGAGCTCTTATTCAAGGGCTTCAGATTTCATTATAGCAGCCCCTCATTTAATCTGCCCTTTTCATGGATGGTCATGCCACCTGATTCATTTTACAGAAGGAGATCTGGTCATTACTTGACAGGTGGGTGGTAGAGAGGGTTTGCAAGTTGAACTTGCATGGATTTTACTCAAAGCTGTTTCTAGTATCTAAAACCAGTAGAAAACTCAGGCCAGTCATAGACCTCAGTTAAATTCAGGCAGTTAAATTTGGTCTCAACATCAGTCCATGGGTGTTCAGCTTTGTCCGTCTCTTCTGGTTGACGTCGACTGTGGTCAACCTTGACAGCATCCTTCAAAAAATGTATGGTAAGTTCATCTTTGTTTAATAGAAGGAACAATCTTTCCCTTTTGGGTTAGTGTTTTCTAGGTAACTGGTACAGTCAGATCTCAACATTTATCATTATTTTGTCAACCCAGGCATGGTAATTTTGATCCCCTAACACCTGGCATGGATTAAGCCAACAGAGTCTATTTCCATTAGGGAGTGGATTTCATCATGGGAATTTTTGCCACTCTTCACTAAATTTGGCAACAGATTTGATATTTCTCGGCCACCTTTTTATGTGCCCCTTGCAGACGGCCCTGTTGACCCAGTGGCACCTCTGTTTCAGTAGACTTGGCTAGCGATTTGTGATCCTAATGAAAACAGTATCATTCATATGTTACTGGTACAATGAACAAAATGCACATTGCATGAATTCCTCTGGAATATCCTCAACTAGAAGTTATGATCTGCATGGACATTTGTTTATATGGTTGAGGAACATGCCTGATGCTGAGATTCACCATGGTCATTGGCAAGAGTGGTCCTGCATTTCAACTCAACAGAAAACAGTTCTCATTATTTGGGACAACTTGGTGTGGCAGCTTGCCTCCTCAAATGGGGGATGGGGTGGGGCAGATCATCTGACCTATGTGCTCAGGTTTAGAACTTTATGTGCTGGTGCTTCCAGCTGAAGATATTAATCCAGATCTGAGATATTCCTGGAAGGCTTAATATCCAGGCTGACGCAGTGTTGGAAGGGGCCAGATTCTTCACATTGAGTAGTCCATCCATCAGTCAGTGTTTCAGTGGATTTGTGCACTTTGGGGCTTCATATGATGGGCCTTTTTGTGACAAGGCATAGTCACAAACTGCTTACCATTGTCTCTTGGACCCAGAAACCTGGGTCATGGATACACTGTAAGTCAGATGGAAGGAGTTTTCAGGATATGCCCATCCACCAGCTGATGTGGTTCAGAGAGTACAGTGAGGAGTCAGGAAACTGCAGATTGATTGTGATGGCCTCTTTCTAGTGTGGACATTTTATGGGTAAATGATCCATTCAGTTGAGTGATATATGTCACCATGACTGGCAGGCAGAATCAAAATTTTTTCAAGCTTATATGTACATGAGACAGTTGAATCTAGTCGGTCTGATGACTGTGTCCCAGATGACCACCAGACCCAACTGATGTTAACACAATATCCTCACTGTTGTGGGTTCAGCAGTTTTCCTGGATTCACCTGGAAGTTTTTGCTCACTAAAGAAAAGTCATTCTTTTCTTCATATCCACGTGTCATCATGGGTTACTTGACCATTCGTGGTGCTGTCCTCATGCTAGGAGATCAATTTGTTGTTTATATAGGGTTTCCAAACATTCTTCCCTCAAAGGTTGGTGGTGATAAAGGTAGGATGCTCATGCAGTTCATCCTTCTATTGCCTATTCAGTTAAGGGCTGTTCCATTAAAACATACATGGGACCCAGGGAAGTCACTTTTAAAGTGGGATACTCATCCATAGATGCAATTTGGAATTTTCTTATAATTTTAATATGAACTCTGTGAATCAAAGTACCATGGCGTATTTATTTTTTAAAAAACTGCCTTCGCTAGGTACCATGTATATTTAAATAGAATGTCCCTAATGTTAATTTGACTTTGATGGAGAAATTCATTTTTTTATACAAATTATGTTTCTCTGAGAATACTTATCTGATCTCATTACTGTTAAACCGATCCCACTCCTCCCTGCGAATGCAAGCATCCTGAATGTTTAGTTCAGCTTAAACTGGTCAATGTCCAGTCAATGGATAGACACCTGGCAGTAGTAAGGGAGGTAATGGGTAAGAGTTTCTTCCCTTTGTATAATTTTACTAAAAATGTACTTTCAGTTTGTATTCATTTTGCGATTGATTTTTGGAAGGACCATAGCATTTTTCTCTGCTGCTTCGAATGTCAAGACCTTATTACAGCAGTGGCAGTTCACTTATGCAACAGTCTATTTCCAAAGCTAGCAAAAAATAAGTAAACTTCATTGAGATTTGCCTCTCATTACAAGAACAGTGTGTACTCTGTCCTTGTTCATTTCATTAAAAATCACACTATGAGTGGATAACATGTTATTGTGTAGTTATTTAGCAGCAACAGCAAGTATACAGTATGTGACTCTTATACATTATGTAGACTTTGATACTTTATGCAGACTCTTGTACATTTTGTGTGTTATGTGACTCTTACACTTAATGTGGACTTTTATACATTATGTGCACTCTTATACATTATGTGGACTCATACATTTTGTGGACTCTTGTACATTGTGTGATTTTTTCATACATTATGTGGACTCTATGGTACTTTGTGTGGACTCTTATACATTATGTGGACTCTTAAGATACTTTTAGCATAGACTTGTGTTGTGATCATTTGTGGGCATTGAGAATTATGCTGTCTCTGTAAAGTACCATATTGTTGCTATGCTTGTTAATTTCATCACAGTGCATTTACTTTGGTTTATAGAACAGCAATAGATGAAACTGCATTCACCCTAGTCGATAGAATAATAATAAAAGAAAGTGCATTCGCACTTGCTGATAGAAAAGTAATAGATGAAAGTGCATTCACACTAGCTGATAGAATAGTAATAGATGAAAGTGCATTCACATTAGCTGATAGAACAGTAATAGATGAAAGTGCATTCACACTAGCTGATAGAACAGTAATAGATGAAAGTGCATTCACATTAGCTGATAGAAAAGTAATAGATGAAAGTGCATTCACATTAGCTGAACAGTAATAGGTGAAACTGCATTCACACTAGCTGAACAGTAATAGGTGAAAGTGCATTCACACTAGCTGATAGAATAGTGATAAATGAAACTGCATTTACCTGAGTAGAGAATGTGACTAGATTTTGTGTTCCCTTTTGTAAGGAGGAGAAAGAAAAGCAACTGGTCAGAACAGATTCTCAAGAGATTGTTAATGCCACAGATATGGAGCTTTTATTTGTCATTAAGAAGGTAAGCTGTATGCTAGAAATCTGTTGAATAAATTTGCATGCTTTATTTGTGACAGGGTGGGATATGTTTGACTGTTTAATTCTACATAACAATTATTGAATGCTGTACATTCATTATATAATGGATTCATTGTATTTATTTATTTATGTAGGTAGGTAGGTAGGTAGGTAGGTGTTTTATATAGGGTTTCATGGTATATGAGCACCGTCCTGGCTTTAAAGTGCTGAGTAAGTTTAGGTGTTTCCAAAAAGATACCCTTTTAAAATGTTTAAGACTTACAAAGTTGCATCATCATGGGATGTATTCCAGGAAGGTTGCCTCCATTATTGGTCCTCATGACATGCACAAAGTCCTATTGGTGTAATTATACACCTCTGAGCCAGCAAAAGTTGATGGGGGGAGGGAATACATCATGCCCTCGTATGATTTATCAAACAGAAATAAGAAATGTATTTTAACACATTGTTTTGCAAAAGAATTTCTACAATTTCTTAATTTTTGTAGAGCATGCAAAAAATATTTTTTGATAATAATTAAGGATGTCCCAATTTTTATAGAGTACCGAAGTTATTTTCGTTACTGTACACTCATGAAAACTGCAGTAAGAATGCATATTGATACTATGTCACTGTGACCTAATTTTTGATTGACTGACTTTCTGTTTTTCTTAAACTTTTTGTTTGTTACTCCCTTAGTATCTTGTGCCCTATTTAACCTTACAAACTTGATTTGTAACTTTTGTATTTTTAGCTGTCCAGTTTTATACCCTCAATATCCTAGACCCTATTTCATCAACACTCCCAAAAGCTGGTATTTGGATCTCAGTAAAAGTAATTGGACAATATAGATTATAGATTACTGAGACCCATTTTCAGACTTGAGTGACTTTCTATTTCATATGTCGTAATTTCTTTATCTTATTTAAGTTAAAAAGAATTAAAATATTTACCTTTTTGTACACAAACTTATTTGCAGAATATGCCATGATCCTGTCATTCTGTCAGTTCATCAACTCTTCCTTTTTTGCATGATAACTTTAGTTCCATAGCATGTACATTTGCTAGACATTGTGGATAGCTTGTACTTGTGATCTGGAAGAAGCTTATCACACTTGGATTAATGAAATAGGTCAAACTATAAAGGTCAAGGTCATTGACTGAGAAGAAAAATGGTTTCTGTCAAAAATAATGGTTCTTCATCATATACTTGGACCAGATATTGAATAAGCCTATTTTGGGGGCCAAAGGTCAATGTCACTGGGTTAAAATAGAAAAATAGTTTCCAGACGATGACATAATTCTCGATTTAGACCTTGACCAAACTTTGTTGATAGGTTGCCCTTGGAGTAAGAAAGAAACCTATAAATTTATGTTGAAAGGTCAAAGGTCAGGTTCACTGTAACTGAGAGAAAAAAACTGACTTCTGCAGAATAATTTAGGTTCTCTACCATATACTTTCACAAAAGTTTTTGTGGATGACTTGCATGTTGGGTAAGAAAGATGCCTATTAATATTGGTGTCAGATGACCAAAGGTAAACTACTGACTGGAAGAAGAAAATTGTTTTTAAAAATACCTTTAATTCCGGACTGTTTACCTTGACCAAAATTTGGGGAGGAGGGGGGCTTGCACTTAAAATTTGGAAGAGGCTTATTGATTTTAAGGTCTAAAGGTCAAAGGTCAGTGGATGTAACTTGAAGACAAATGGGTTTTGCAGAGCAACTTTTATTGCAGAGTAAGTTTCTTAAAGAAACTTATAGACTCTGGGGTATTAAGGTCAGAGGTCACAGTCATGGTAAGTCTAATGAGAAGATCATTTTTGCACAGTAACTTTAGTTCAAGACTGCATACTTTGACCAAAGGTCCAGGTTATTGAGACTGATTGGTCAGTAATATCCAAGTCTACCATGCCCTACTATTTTGTACATAGAGGACTATTAAATATGGAGCAGACAGATTATGTGTCTTTCAAGGTACTCGTGTTATCTTGTAGGACTACATGTTTATTTGGAGGGATTATCTTCCTCAGGTTGATTTTTTCCTTAGTTTTTACCTTTACAGGTTTGGTAGTTAAGTTTTAATCAGCATTTGAGAGCCAGGGTGGTGCCAACCCAATGTTAAATCCTCTGCATAACGTATTTGCCGGCCTGTAACACGATACTTTTTTCCAGAAATTCTTAGCTTTGTCTTATACTCCGGATCGACTTATATATGGATTTTGTCATCCAGATTGCTTTATTGTATGTCTCATAATTTTTTGTATAAAAAAACTTCTCCAAAAGTACGAAAAATGATGTGTAAAAACATATTTCATTTTGGGGAAGAGATTGTGTATGAAAAAATGCAGGACTCCACATTGAAGATTTGAAACAATTATGTGATCGTCAGTATTAAAATTAACTTATATAAGATGCAATTGCGCTAAAGCAGCATGCATTAGTAATATATGCTGTTTGTAATATACGTTGCTTAAATTTGATACGGGTTTGTTAGAATTTAAAAATTACAAGATGAATAACCATGACAGAGGCAGATATAGCATCACAGTTTTCTTACTGCACCTCGTGATCAAATAAAAATTATGCCCCGTTGTGAGAGAGATAGAGAGATGTGTTTATGATTGTACAATAATCTTTTATTGTTCACTTACTTGATGATTGTGATCATACTCATGTAATAAAGTGCAGTACCATATTCCATTATCAATTAATACCACTGGGTAAGCAATTCCTTCTAGTTTTAGTTATCCGTTCCACTGTCCAAGAATCAGGTGGCTTTGTAGTGGTATGTACATGCTAATTAAATATGCTACAGCTGTAGTCAGGTTTTCCAAAGTTAACACCTGTTTGAGGTCAAGATTTGGCAGACCAGATCAGATTAGTGAGGCTACCAATAGGGAAATGAGGCTAACCATGGGTATTATCAATATGGTACCATACAATGAAATGAAATGCCAGGTGTTACTCGTGTAAATTTCACAACCAGTGACATCTTTTGAACTTGCCGATAGGACTGACAGCAATTAAAAGTAGCATATAGCATGAGCAAAGATCAAAAATAATTGCGGCCTAAGTACAGGAAGAGTACATGCACTTGAAAAAATAATCTTATTTGTTAGGATGGAGAGGTGTTATACTTGTAAAGAAAATTAGACATCATCAGAAATGGTCGTTCTTGGAATTTAACCTAGTAAATGAAGTCTGTATGGATATAACTATTGTGAATATTCAAACCCTGAAGGAGTATGGTATGTAATTTCTTAGTTTACATTTACTATTTAAATTGTTAATTTTTTTTTCTCTTTGACAAAAGCTTCAGCTAAACATGGACAATAAGGTGAAGAAAACCCCCCACAAAGACCTGGAATCTCTCTCTCTCTCTCTCTCTCTCTCTCTCTCTCTCTCATATATATATCAGGCCATATTTTATTTTAATCATGAGTGCAAGAAGAAAAATGCAAGGGAATAAATATGCCTCTCTCTCTCTCTGTATCTCTCTTCCCCCCCACAAAAAAATGTGGAAAAAGCATTTTAGCATCAATGATGCAATTTCCCTATTGCTGGTAATCTGAAATAGCAAACATTGGTCCTTTTAATATTATGAAACCGGAAGTTATTATAGTTTAATTCCACGCAGAATAGCAAATTTTATCCTATCTGTAACTCAGTAAATTTTCAGGTCAGTGTCATTATATGTAGCTTAAAGTTCATAATACGTTTAAAATACTTCATGTGAAACAAATTAGGTACTTTTAGATAGGTTTATTGATCCTGGCCTGATAGGTTACCGAATTACAGATAGGATAAAATTTGTGATGCTGTGAGAAACAATGTGAAAAAGATGAAGCTGAGGTATTCATCTGGCCTCATCTTATACTCAGCATCAACGTGTATATGGATGAAGGATGGAAAAGTTTCCAAATTTGCTCATTTGACTTGTACTCCACATTGACTTACAGGCCGACAAATACGGTACATTTGAATGCATCCATACATCCTCAATGTCCTATTTTTTCACCTATGCTCATGAAAGTTGAGATGTAGATGAATCTCAGAGTACAGTAAAAGTCACTGTGACCTCATTTTCATGTTTGAGTAACCATTATATTTTCCTCTATACCAATATGTATATTGTTGGCTACTCGAATCTGCTTCAGTATATTTGTGACTTACCACTTTATTTAATTTTGCAGTGTTTCCAAAACTCTTAGTTAAAACAATACCAGATTATGTTGGATTTCATTGTGTGTGAATCTTGAGGCCAGGCTGTTTTTTTTGTAGGATCTTCAAGTTCCCACTATATTATGTAGGTTTCTTTTTGCATCTACGACCAGCATCATCTCTTTATTTAGGTTACAAGTACAAGAGAATATGGTACATTTAATTTCAGATCAAGATCATTGTGGCACAGAAAGTGAATAACAAAGCTGTCCCACTGCTGAAACTTGTTATTGACTCCCTAGGCACAGAAATTAAGATGAGAACATTTGACATGTGTGTGTCAGCATACCTTGGGGGAATATACCTGCGGTATTTACAGACGAAAGGTAAGTCTGAAATGTTCAGACATATTGTCCTGCAGTATATGAAACAGAAATGTTAGTCTGAAATGTTCAGACTTATTGTCCTGCAGTATACAAAAGAGAAATGTTAGTCTGAAATATTCAGACTTGTTGTCCTGCAGTGTATGGAACAGAAATGTGAGTCTGAAATATTCAGACTTATTGTCCTGCAGTATATGAACCAGAAATGTGAGTCTGAAATGTACAGACATATTGCCATGTAGTACACAAAACTGAAACGTGAGTCAAAAATTTTCAGATGTATTGTCTGCAGCTGGACCAGGTTACAAAAGTTCAGTATTATTTAATTGACTTCATCTTACCAGATGATTGAAGAGCTGTTTACCTGTTCATTTTTTTTCTGTGAAAATTTTCCAAAAATGTGATTTGATGTAAGGTATTGACTCTGCAGGTGGCATCTTTCATTGCAATGATGTGGTTAGCCTGAGTTAGTCAGGTCTGATCTATCACAGAAGCACTTGATTATGCTGAAAAGGGCCAAATCCAAATCATCCATGTCGATCTTGGCAACCTTGTAGTCTGGAGTTGTAAAGAACTTTGAATTCAGAAAAATCAAGCAGTGGGATTCATGATCATTTCATATGAAAGACTAGATAATCTCCCAGTCCTGTATGTGTGTAATCATGTTTTCCAGTGGTTTCTGTTAAAACTTATGCACTCATGTACAATACCATATTTTCACCCATATATCCTGCAGGTTATAAACTATTTACACACCCATGTGGGGTATATCTCGGTGGACAGGATATATCAGTTCCTTTTCACACAGCTGGTAGTCATCAGCTTTTTACAAAATTTATACAGAATTAATTTGTAATAATTGTGTGATAAATGTTTGTTTATGTTATGTTGTACATGGTTTGTTTATGTTATGTTGTACTGGTTTGTTATGTTGTACTGGTTTGTTTATGTTATGTTGTACTGGTCAGAGACTGAAGAGTTTATAGGAGGATATTCAGTATGGGTGCTATGACAGCCATATTGAAATCTTATTGATATTCCACCTGAATAGAACTACTTATTGGCATAGGATTTTTGCCAGAAAACTTCTTGTGATGTTTAGTTGGTTTAAATAGAAATTGTACGAATAAAATATCCAGTATAGACAACCACATCTACCATCTTGATAATATTGTTATTGCTACTCATGAATGGAAAGTCTTCACAAGAAGACTATGTCTAGTAAGTCCTGAATGAAAATGGTTCTTAACTTACATCAAATATAGCTACCACAATAAACATATTGAAAATCTTGTTACTATGGCAATTCTTTTGAAGTGATGGTCATATCAGCATGAGTTTTCACCAATATGGCAATTCTTTTGAAGTGATGGTCATATCAGCACGAGTTTTCACCAAGAGTTTTGTAAAAAAGTTTTGAAAATGCTTCCAGTCTTGCTTTCAGTATGGTCTATTTCAGAATCTTATTAATAAAAAATATCAGAGACGTTTTCAACACTAGGCAGTTAAAAACATTAAATGATCTTATCTTAAATTCCTGGAAATTCTTATCAGACAGTTGAGCATAAGTTTCTTCAAGGGCCTCTTTTCGTTAAAACTAGTCTCTCCTTCATTCTGTCTGACAAGCTCTCCAGTTAATATGTCCTGAACTGTCACTAGTAATAGAAAAACTAAATGTGTTTTTAGTGGGGTAGGGTAGAGAAGAGGTGGCTGAACAAACTCTGTATTTTGAATAATATACATAGATTCATACATAAACACACACTATATTGATTTACATAAAGTTTCCTATGTCTGTTGCATGAAAGATAAAACATTTGATGGAACACGTGTATCTAAGTCTGAATGTGTGTTAATTCATTGATTTCCCATCTGCATGGTTTGAGTTTCTGATACCTTGGCAGAGCTCATTAGGTCCGGGACAGTCTAGGGTTTGTGTGGACAATATACATGTATTCTATCTCAACATATTTAAATATTATTTTAGCAACACTTCAAACCATCAGTATTCTCAGTACTTTGATTTCATATTCCTACACCTTGCAGGAAGAGCAGAACATACAGATAAATTGTTTAGTTATTTTGTACAAAACTCTATTGTATGTTATTTAGTTATTTTGTACAAAACTCAACTCTATTGTATGTTATTTAGTTATTTTTTTACAAAAAAAACAATTACAAAACAACAATGTACATTATTTATTTATTTTATACAAAACTCAATGTACATTATTTAGTTATTTAGTACAAAATGTTGACACGTTCATGCTATACCCCTGGCATTGGCTATGGTCAGGCTAAATCCAATGTAAAAGGTTTAGTTTTTTGTATTACCTGGTGCTAACTCACATTTTTAGGACCTCATGTAAATTTCTTATCATATGAATAATCAAGACCCTCTACTTTTGCTCTTGCAGCCGCAGAATCTGGGATGGTTATGAATCTGATAAACACCCCACTAGTAGAAGACAACAATGGGAAATTGCTGACTGTTACTTATCTCAAGGTTAGTAAATGCTGGGACAGCAAGTTAGGCCTTTTTATTTGCTGTCTTACTTATCTCAAGGTTAGTAAACCTCTGGATACCAAGTTAGGCCTTTTTATTTGCTGACTTACTTATCTCAAGGTTAGTTAAGGCTTGCATAACAAGTTAGTCCTTTTTATGCATAACCATGAATGTATGTCCATCTGTTTGTCTGTCTATCTAGTTTTGCATTGGAATCATCATGTCAGTGAACACATTTCTGGTAAGACTCATAGCTATCAGAGTAATCATATCCATCCATCCATCCATCCATCCATCCATCCGTGCATCTGCCCGCCCACGCACCCACTCATCCGTCCATCCATCAGCAATTTGGGGGCTTTTGGTGGCTGAGTGGCCAAAGGTACTTGCCTTTAGAGATCACACATATATCTCATCTCTGTCTGCCACACTGCAGCACACACTGTCCAAAGAAGTTGGAGTCTTGACTTAACCAATGCGCGTATGAGAGAAATGTTGCCAGTAACTTTCATGGGTTGTTAGTTCATCCCTGGGTCTTCTTGGGTTCATCCTCCACCCAATATACTGGTCACCCTATATAGCCTATCATGTGCTGAAAGATGGCATGAAAACCACAAAAACCAAACCTTATTAATTTGGTTCTACAAGACGTCTTGAATTTGAATTGTTGAATTTTAATCCAAGTAATACCAGTTATTATTATGTTGCTTTCATTTTCCCTGGCTTTAGTCCCCAACTGAAGGTGAATTCCCTCTTTTAGTGCGTAATTTGAGGCATAGAAGAAAAAATAACATGGTTCCAGTCAAATGCCTTAGTTATTTAAGTCATTTGGAATATCTTCCTTCTTTCCATTGGAATCAATGTGGTTATCATACTTCTCTAAAGGATTTGCTATTTCTGGTCTCTTTTGGTACAGTTCCAGTTATCAAATCTGTTTCTGTGTTGCATTTTACCTTCCCCCCAAGCCCTTACATGTTTGACATTATGTCTGAGTCCCTTTCATTCAATTTGAGAGTTTTTGTATACATGCCAGCTAAGCAATGTTTCTTCATTTGTATCCCCTCATTAGTAACCCATGGATCCAGAATCACATCTCCATAATGTCACTTGAAGTTAATGGAGATCAAAACTAAAACCCTGGTTACCGTAGCTTCACATAGTGATTACTTTCTGGGAGGAGTCTCTGTCAGTGGCCATCCTGCAGAGACACTTGAACACATTGACCTGATCCACCTTCTTTGGCCACGATGATTTTTTAAGAAAATGACAACTTAATGTCCACTCTTTATGGCTGTAGGGCATTTGTATCCAGTACCCTTAAGTTCTCTGTGGGATCCACAATAGGGTGAAACTTTTCAGCATTATCAAGAGTATTCAGCTCATAGACCAGTTTCACAGTGTCTTGATAGAACCTTCAGTGTGTTCTTTGGTCACTGTCTAAATTACTTTATGAAGGCTTGAAAGAGGTTTTGTGTGAAAACCTTACCTTTGTTACGTATATGTGATTAAATTGCTTGTGTGTCTGTTTTAAAATTCTTTTTTATTTTATTTTTGTTTCATTGCATTTTATTGTAATGATAATTTTCATTGGATTTGAGTCTCTTTTCAGAAAATTGGCTTGATCCCATTAGATTATAACTATTTTTTCAGCACTATTGTTAGCTCACTCTAGTTCATAGATCTTGTAAACATCGGGTGAATACGATTGGCTATTACCAAGGTCATTTTCGGCCCATGTGTTAGCTGAATTGTAACAGCCTCTCTTTTCTTATTTCCAGTGTGAGAATTTGATTCTTAGATTAGGCTGTTCTTGCATACGTGATAAATGGCATTTTTTTATTGCGCTGTTCAAATTAGCTGTCACATGAGCTACCATGTGATCTAAAATCGAGGCTTAAAACAGCCAATTGGTATTAAATTTATTCAGTCGTATCTTTACACCTTGAGGATACAAGGTGTTTCTATTGTTGATGTCAGATTGTTTTTGAAGTTCATCTGTTTTTTGGAATTTAATAATTTATTCTCTCGTAGACTAAACAAGTGTACTTTTTTATAAAAAGTTCTGGGACAAAGAAATTCAATTTATTCTGGAATTCTGAACGGAAACATAAACTGTGATTCAACGAGGATCTTTTGCAATAAGTACAACGACCTCATCTGACATATTGCCTCCATATTGGAATTTCTTCGAGATTCAAACCTGGATTCAATTAGAACTGTTTAGTGATAGGACTTATATTTTTCAATCCTAGGATTAAATTTTGGATTATATTCACAAACCGTAAGTCCTATTTCCAATTTGTACATTGTTTTCTAGGCAAATAAATTAATTTGTTAAAATATACAAAGCTTGTTGGCTTCACTCTTTTCTTTTGTTACTTTTGTACGAGCCTACACGTAACACCTTAAAGACTGTCTTCCTTCTTTCTCTAGAATCATCAAGGAAAATGAATGAACTTGATACCTTTTCTATGGAAGAGGTCTGCGTATTTAATGCCTTTTCTATAGAAGTGGTTGCCTATGATTCAGTGTCAACTATAAGTCAGTCTCCCTTCTTTGCCAACCCAACTTTCCAGTCAAGAATCAGTTGTCTTTGGTAGTCACAAAACCATTGGAAATTCTCAGTCTCAGTCACATCTACACTCAAGATGATCAAGATAGACTCTACTTTGGCAAGGTTAAAGATCTATGTTCAATATTTATTATGACTCTTTGATCTTAAAATAAGTAATAGAAAAGAGCGAGAAGCAACAAGCTTTGTAAACTTCAACAAATAATTTATTTCCCCAGAATACAAAGTGAAAATGTTTTTTAAAAAAGAACTTACGGTATTGCTAATTAAATCCCAGATAATCCTAGAATTACAGGCACAAGTCCTAATAATTAAAGTTCTGAATAAACTTTAGTGGAAATTTAATTTAAATCCAATGCTGAAAGTGTTGATATGTCTGTAGTGGTCCGTGTCGTAGTGGTATATCGACAGTCTTTTGTTGGATCACAATACAATCCAAGAATATATCTTTATTTGAAATTTCAGTATAAATTCAAGTCTCTGTTTCCAAGAATGTTAATTTTGAAGAGCACTTTGTATTTCCAGAGAAGGATCACTTGAATTAAATAATTTGAAGAAATAAATTCCAGCCCAAATGAACTTCTGAACACAAAAAATAATACAAAGATCTTAAAGCTCAAAGGACTAAGTTTCAGATAAACAAAATTTATATTTTAAACTAAGTTGTAAAAAGAGGTCCTGGATCAGGGTTAAAAGTAGATTGTTCTAGAAGGATCTTTGTTAGAATTAGAAAAAGCCTCACCAAAATCACAATAAAATATATGACAGTCAAAATGTAGTCTAGCCAAAAAAATAGGCAGTGTCTTTGACTTAGCTTAAGATAATGATCCTCACTTAGGGGAGAATAAAAGTTGTTTACAAAATTGTCACTGACTTGGACAAAGTAAACTGCAAGATACAATGTCACGTTACCCACAGCAGATAATGAAATAAAAAAATATAAAAGTATCAAACCAACAATGCAAATTAAATATACACAGCAGATGATCAAGATAGACTTCTTTGCATGTTTACTGATCTGTGATGAAGATATCTTGATAGACTCCTTAGCATGGTTACAGATATGTGAAGATATCTAGATAGACCTCCTTAGCATGGTTACAGATCTGTGATGAAGATATCTAGACAGACCTCCCTAGCATGGTTACAGATATGTGATGAAGATATCTAGATAGACCTCCTTAGCATGGTTACAGATATGTGATGAAGATATCTAGATAGACCTCCTTAGCATGGTTACAAATATGTGAAGATATCTAGATAGACCTCCTTAGCATGGTTACAGATCTGTGATGAAGATATCTAGATAGACCTCCTTAGCATGGTTACAGATCTGTGATGAAAATATCTAGATAGACCTCCTTAGCATGGTTACAGATATGTGATGAAGATATCTTGATAGACCTCCTTAGCATGGTTACAGATATGTGATGAAGTTATCTAGATAGACCTCCTTAGCATGGTTACAGATATGTGATGAAGATATCTAGACAGACCTCCCTAACATGGTTACAGATACGTGATGAAGATATCTTGATAGACCTCCTTAGCATGGTTACAGATATGTGATGAAGATATCTAGATAGACCTCCTTAGCATGGTTACAGATATGTGATGAAGATATCTAGATAGACCTCCCTAGCATGGTTACAGATATGTGATGAAGATATCTAGACAGACCTCCCTAGCATGGTTACAGATATGTGATGAAGATATCTAGATAGACCTCCTTAGCATGGTTACAGATATGTGATGAAGATATCTAGACAGACCTCCCTAGCATGGTTACAGATATGTGATGAAGATATCTAGATAGACCTCCTTAGCATGGTTACAGATATGTGATGAAGATATCTAGATAGACCTCCTTAGCATGGTTACAGATCTGTGATGAAGATATCTAGACAGACCTCCCTAGCATGGTTACAGATATGTGATGAAGATATCTAGATAGACCTCCTTAGCATGGTTACAGATACGTGATGAAGATATCTAGATAGACCTCCCTAGCATGGTTACAGATCTGTGATGAAGACATCTAGATAGACCTCCTTTGCATGGTTACAGATCTGTGATCAAGATGATCTAGATCAGGGGTCTCAAACGCTGCCCGCCAAGCCATATCCTGTGGCCCACAAAATGATTGGCGTCACAAGGTGTCATGAGAGATAATAAAGGTGGTGTGGAACTTGGGCCATCAAAAATGCCATCATGCGGCCCACAGGGTGATTTGAGTTTGAGACCCCTGATCTAGACAGACTCCTTTGCATGGCCTTGGTAATATGTTTCCATTTGGCTGAATCACAAGGGAAAGAAATGGCCAAAAAGCATAAAATTCTCCCTATCAGTAGTTCTTCTGATTGATTTACCAGCCACCATCTTGAGGTGGATTGCTCTTACTATCAGAGATGCTAATCAGTCTTTCACTGAGAGAGATCTCCATCATGAAAATTGAGGCTCATGAGGTTAGGGTTAGTGTTGCATCTTGAGCCTTTCTTAATTCTTAGACGATGTCATGGAAGTCATGTTCTAGTGGTTTCACACCACTTTCTCTTTGATCAATGTTGCATGAGAGTGAGGCATCTACACAGGTCCAATTGTGTCAAATGTTCCTCCAGTCTGCAGTAGAGCATCCTACTGACAACACAATGATATGTTTACTCTATGACTGGTCATGGAGCCATCATCCTCTCTGGACTTGTCTAACAACAACAGGTTATGTATTATTGCTATTGTAATCTAGTTGTGTTTTTTTTTTAAATTTAAAAAAAAAACACCTACCAGATACTATTATCAAATTTTCCACCCTTCCTTGTTTTGATGTCATTTTAGTCTTGGTCCAGTTTAAAGGATGATATATTGAATGATAGTAGAATTAAGGCATCAGATTGGTACCATGTTTATTTTTGGGAATTAACCTCAGACTGGTGCCTTGTGCTAGGAAAACTGAAAACAGTGTCATAATAACAGGTAAGAATTAATTTTACCTCAAAAGTTTTGTATTGGGCTTTATATGGATGAGACCTTAAAGAGTTTAATTTCTGCCTTCATTGTCATCATTCAGAGAAAGTATGGCCCCAAATCGACCATTCTTCTAACTTTCATTTTGACATCTTTATCAAGGATTGATGTATTGATGAATGCATCTGTTTGGATGAATTAGTTCTGAGTTTGCATGTCCTTGAATTGTCCTTGAAACTCTAGTCCAACTCCAAAGAGTACTGAATAAGTGCTTGAAAACACTCAGTAGTTACTGATAGCACTTGAATTTCGAAAAAGAGGAATTTGATTTGAACATTAAAGCACTAATTTAGTGATGTAAATATCAAAATGGAAGAGAAAAGATCTGTTAAAAAAAAGTTCAGTGAGAAATTTGGCTTGCTTGCTCATTAGTCTTGTTTGAGATTGTAAGCACCACATGATGTAAATAAATGAATGGATGCCATGTCAACCAGGCCAATAAGATTGATGAAAAAGCCAGTCATATACATTGTGATGGGAATAGGTGCCATATTAACCAGGCCAATAAGGTTGATGAAAAAGCCAGTCATATACAATGTGATGGGAATGGATGCCATGTCAACCAGGCCAATAAGATTGATGAAAAAGCCTTTCATATACAATGTGATGGGATTGGGTGCCATGTCAACCAGGCCAATAAGGTTGATGAAAAAGCCAGTCATATACAGTGTGATGGGAAGTGTATTTTTAAGCATTATAGCCATAACATCTTTGCTAGCCAAGGTTCTGATATGTTAACCCTATCTACACATTGGCAGATCAAGCAGATATTTTAGTGCTCTGTCCTAGCAACATCTATTGGATTTCATGAGTTGCCTCCCTTACTATGTAATGCCAACTAACCAGTAGTATGTAACAGCGTGCATTGTATATCAGCTGAAAATGGTGGAGGCAACTGACCAGAAGATATTACAGGTGTATTTGAGTGAAAGGTATTTATACAAAAACGAACCAGCAGTGTAAAATTGCTTATTTATGAGTCCATTCACCTTGTGTTCTCCCGTTTTCTCAGTCATATAGGAACAGTGTTCAAATTTGAACAGCTTAATTTGATTGGATGCAGTGGCTTGCCATCACATCCATTGAAGGTCACCAACCCGCAACACAGAAATATCTGCTCGATCTGCCAAGGTGTAGATGGGGTTAACATATCAGAACCTTGACAAGCAAAGATGTGCCACAGGTGCTCTACTGCTGTATATAAACAAATATAAAAAAATTTTGAATAACCAGGGACTGAGGTCACCTTAAGCCATTCTGATAGGGGAACAGTATATACCATTTACAAAACTAAGAGTCTCAAAATGGTATGTTCCTGGCCCTGTTGCACAACAATCACTCAATAGCAAGTAGATAATTGCTTGTAGAATGCAGTATTATTTTTTATTTTAGTTAAAATCAATGAAATAAAATACAATAAAACAAGCAGCAAGTACAGAATCAAAAGGTTACTTGGCTGACAATTGGATTGATTTGACCTTAGGTCAGAAGTCCCCCATTAGCTCTATACCTAGCATATTACAGAACTAAGGCAGCCTTAGCTATATCATTATGATAAACAACGTTCCTTATAAGTTAATATGAAGTTACATGTCATGTTTGAAAATTAATTTTTAGTATATCAAGAGTCCTTGAATTTCCTGATGAAATATTTATGTGACTTTTGAAGTTTTATTTCCACCTTGTGGCAAAATCATATAATGGAGTTATGGCCCTTGATTACACATCCCTCTGACTTTGGTTTCTGAAATGGTTTCTGAAACATAACTTGCCAAGGATTGTTAGATTTCAGCCAGATATGTGTTTTTATTATTGAGACTTTGATCAAATTTGATTGCCTCTATTCCAGTATATAATTTATAGGAGTTAATTTTCCTAATTTTCCATCCTCAGATCTTTGGTTCTGAGTAACATAATGTACTCAGGATTGTTGTATTTCAAAGTTTAGCATGCACATTTAAATTGGTAACAGCTACAGTTATTGATTTGACCCAGCTTTTGAGAAGATTATTGTTCTAGTGCAATTTTTATACACCTGCCACAAGTTGGACATAGTTTGTACAACCTTGAAAAAATCCATAAATATGAGGGGTTGCCTTGAAAACTATTTGAATCAAAAACGTTGGTTATATCCTTGAATATCCTTGAATTTGTTGAAATACATCAGTTGTTAAATTAAGAATTGTTCGGTATTTATGTATTGTCAACAAATAATGAATAATTAAATAAAATGGGATAAAATTGCAGGGAGCAAATGATGCACAACACTGGTAGTTACCAAAACACGATATGGAGAAGGTTCAGTTTCCAAAAGTCAAAGTACTAGTTGATAACTCAGTGTTATTGAGTAGTACTTGAAAAATGTTCAAGGTCACAGTGAATCTATAAATAAAAGATATTTTTCTTCATGTTAAATTTTAGAGTATATTTAGAGTATATTTAGAGTATATACTTTTACAAAACTTCATGCAGAGTCTTCATTTGATCCTATGCCAGAAAGGGAAGTAACTGCTAAATACACAAATATGGAATTCCCTAAATTTATAACATTAAATATTGGGCTACAGTTTAGCATTCATTGTGCACTTGTTACTAGTTGGTCAGGACTGCTCCAGTGGCCTAATGGTTAGAGCATCCACCTCGGATGTGGCAGGTTGAAAGTTTGCACCCCAACTGAGTCATACCAAAGGCTTATAAATATTGTACTAACAGCTGCCTCACTAGGCACTCAGCATTAAGAGGTTAAGTGTTATGATCGGTCGGCCTGGTGTCAGGGTAATGTGACTGGGTGGGACATGATGCTACATGTTTGCGGCATGATGCCCCATTGATAGACATCACCATAAACTGCCACACTGCAGACATCTTAGCACTATGACTAAAAAATTGTTAAAGTTACATTAAAAATCCAAAACACACATACACATGCACACACACATGTTGGTCACATGAAAACCATTTTATAGGCCACAGAGCCAGTCCATGTGTGGTACTATATTATAGGCCTCAGAACCAGTCCATGTGTGGTACCATATTAAATACCATAATTAAAGTAATAAAGGTTGCTGTTTGGTTGAAAATAATTAGTGGAAAAGATTAACAGTTTGTTCAGAAGAAGAATGTGTTTTGGTAAATTGCACACAATGATAGGCTTGAACCTAATTGTACACAATGTTATGCTTGAACCTAATTATACACAATAATAGGCTTGAACTTAATGGTAGACAATAATAGGCTTGAACTTAATGGTAGACAATAATAGGCTTGAACCTAATTGTACACAATAATAGGCTTGAACTTAATGGTAGACAATAATAGGCTTGAACCTAATGGTACACAATAATAGGCTTGAACCTAATTGTGCACAATAATAGGCTTGAACCTAATTGAACACAATGATAGGCTTGAACCTAATTGAACACAATGATAGGCTTGAACCTAATTGAACACAATGATAGGCTTGAACCTAATTGAACACAATGATAGGCTTGAACCTAATTGAACACAATGATAGGCTTAAACCTAATTGTGCACAATGATAGGCTTGAACCTAATTGAACACAATGATAGGCTTGAACCTAATTGAACACAATGATAGGCTTGAACCTAATTGTACACAATGATAGGCTTGAACCTAATTGAGCACAATGATAGGCTTGAACCTAATTGAACACAATGATAGGCTTGAACCTAATTGTGCACAATGATAGGCTTGAACCTAATTGAACACAATGATAGGCTTGAACCTAATTGAACACAATGATAGGCTTGAACCTAATTGTACACAATGATAGGCTTGAACCTAATTGAGCACAATGATAGGCTTGAACCTAATTGAACACAATGATAGGCTTGAACCTAATTGTGCACAATGATAGGCTTGAACCTAATTGAACACAATGATAGGCTTGAACCTAATTGAACACAATGATAGGCTTGAACCTAATTGTACACAATGATAGGCTTGAACCTAATTGTACACAATGATAGGCGTGAATGTAATTGTACAAAATAATAGGCTTGAACCTAATTGAACACAATGATAGGCTTGAACCTAATTGAACACAATGATAGGCTTGAACCTAATTGTACACAATGATAGGCTTGAACCTAATTGTACACAATGATAGGCGTGAACGTAATTGTACAAAATAATAGGCTTGAACCTAATTGTACATAATAGGCTCAAACCTGATTGTACAAATGATAGGCTTGAACCTAAAACCATTTTTTATTGCTGTCACAGTTCAGATACTACAGGTTATAGTGGGAGATCTCACTGGTCAGGATTTTTATTGTGGGCATCTATAAGGATTTTTTTCTCACAAATGCACTGCACTGATTATCATTTTCATGATTTTATTAGTGTCAGTTTGTCTTTCATATGATATTAGCATATTTTACTGGTCATACCATGAAAATATTGTAATTTGGCCAGTTATTACCATTACATTATATGGGAATTTAATTACATGTCTGATGCTCAGATATGCTGAAATTTTTTCTACTGAATCAAGTTTTCCCCTGTGTCAGGTTAAGACGTGACTGAAAGGAAAAGATTCTTCCTTAGCGTAACAGTGGTCACCTGATGAAGACAACGTTGAAATGCAGTTGTATGAATAACTTTATCATCCTGTCATTACTTGTAGAAATTTTTGTCTTTTTGTTTATAAAATACACAAAAAGCATTTATCAAATGGATGTGTGGATACTGCCTTGTTGTCCACCTTTTCATACCCCACCATTAAAATTGTAGTACATACAGCATTATCCTTGACCGTCCTTCTGTCCGTACTTTGGTGGGGCATCCATGCTCCATGTACAAATATGTAGTTAATATAAAGAGGCCTCAGTGTTGTTCAACAAGAACTTGACATATGTAATATACTCTTCATTTAGGCTAACACTGACAACCCTGAGTTTGCCACGATGTACAAGAAGACAGAGCAGGACATCAGCATTGTCTTTGCTTCCCTAGAAATTCTTCTCCACCAGGAAGCCATTCTCAATTTGCTTGAATTTGCCAAAGCACTTCAACCCCCTTCAGTCCCAGGGAGTGGAGGTACTCCAACCACAGCCAATAAAACTGGCCAAAGTGTGGCTTCTTCACCATTGAAGAGTGACAAACAAAGCAAGGAAAAGGAAGATGCAGAAAAGAGGACTACGACCAAAAGTAACTACAGTTTATGATTTTGTTTTGAAATATTTAAGCTGATATGGTATCCAAATGATTCCTGATTTCTTGTTTTATCATTATCATTTTCAACTCACCTGGCCAAAGGCCAGATGAACTTATGGCTGGCTCTGCATCTGTTATCTATTGTCTGTTCTCTGTCATCCATCCATCTACTGTTATCTGTTGTCTGTTCTCAGTCATCCATCCATCTACTGTTTTCTGTCGTCTGTTCTCTGTCATCCATCCATCTACTGTTACCTGTTGTCTGTTCTGTCATCCATTCATCTACTGTTATCTGTTGTCTGTTCTCTGTTATCCATCCATCTACTGTTATCTGTTGTCTGTTCTCTGTCATCCATCCATCTACTGTTATCTGTTGTCTGTTCTTTGTCATCCATCCATCTAGAACACCCTAAAAGCCTGGTCAGATTTTGATCAGTGTTGATATGAAAGTTTACATTGTCAAGATCATGGCTGTGTGCATATTAGTGAAGTGATATAGCATCTGAACAGATTTTGATCAGATTTATAACATCCATGCATATTCATGAGGTGATCTTGTATCTAAGAGACCGAGTTTGTAAACAATCCAGAGACCATATTCTGGATCAGATTTTGATTAGACTTGGTATGTAAACTTGTTTTGTCATGATCTTGGATGATTTTGATGTCCACACATAGTAATAAGACAAATTTGCATCTGTCTGATTGAGTTTGTGAGCACTCCTAAGGTGTTATTTCTGATCTAAGCTTATTTTCTTAGCTCTGCTGGTCTAAACCAGAAGAGCTTATGGGATGCTATATTGTCCATCATCCATTGTATATTGTCTGGCATCAGGTGTCCATCCATCCATCAGCAAAAGTTTGTTATTGCTACTCTTCCAAAATTGCTTGGCAGATTGTCTTGAAACCTTACACACATTCATCCCATGGTCTAGTTGGTCCTAAAGGAAAATGGTACTGCTTTGACTTCCAATATGGCTGCCAAAGTGGCCATCTTGAAACTCTTGTTTTTGCTACTCATTCTGAGTAGATGGTCATATCAACATAGTCTTTTTACTGAAAGACTTTTTATGATGTCTAGTTGTTCTTAATTAAAATGGTGCTTATTTAAAGTCCAATATGGCCACAATCGTAGCCATCTAAAAAATCTTTTTATCTCAACTCCTTCTAAATGGATTGTCATATCAACATGGGATTTTTACCAGAAGACTTCTTATGATGTCTAGTTGGTGGTAAATGAAAATAGTAGTGCTGATCTGACATCCAATATGGCCACCATGGCAGCCATCTTGAAAATCTTATTATTGCTATTCCTCCTGAATGGATGGTCATATTGACCTGGGGTTTTAGCTAAAATACTTTCTATGATGTCTGGTGAGTGATTAATGAAAATGATGCTGATTTGATATCCAGTATGTTCACCACAGTGGTCATTTTGAAAATCTTGTTATAACTACTTCTACTACATGGACAATCACATCAACATGGGGCTTCCACTAAGAGATTTCCTGTGATATCTAGTTGGTCCTAAATGAAAATGGTGCTGATCTGAAGTCCAGTATGGCCACCATGGCAAAATCTTGTTATTGCTACTCCTGAATGAATGGCGATATCAACATGGGGTTTTTGCTAAAAACGTCTTATGATGTTAGCTTTTCCTAAATAAAAATGGTGCCGGTATGACATGCAATATGGCTGCCATTTCCAAAATCATTTTATCCCAACTCTGCTTGAAAAGAAAGCCATACAAACATGCAGAAAACTTCTTATGTTGGTCTTAAATGAAAATGATGCTGATCATTGAACAGAAAGCCCAATATGGCCCTCATGGCAGCCCTTTTGAAAATCTTGTTATTTCTACTCCTCCTGAATGGAAAGTCATATCTTGAAAATATGTTATCCCCACTCCTCTCCAAAGCAGTGGTTGTATCAGCATATGGTTTTCACCAAAAGACTTCTTATGATGCCTAGCTAGTTGTGTATCCAATATGGCTGCCATGATGACTTATTAAAATGTTGTTGTCATTACTAACCTTGAATGGGTGATCATCATGACAGGGTTTTCACAAAGTCCTAAAGTGCCAGGCATACATTCAGTATGACTATCATGATGACTGTCTTAAAAATCGTCTTTGTCCCCTTTGAATGGATGATGTTATGACATTGGGCTTTCACCAAAAGGCTTCTGAAAATGTCCACTTTGTCATAAATGAAAATGGTACCAAGCTGGCATCCAATGTGTTCACATTGGCAGTTAATTTGAAGATCTTGTTATTGCTTAAGAATATCAGAGATGGTTTAAACACTCAGCACTTAATTCAAAGAAATGGTTTTAGTTTGAATTCTTGGAAATTATTTTCGCATAGAAGAATGACAGTCCTTTTGATGGACACTTGTTTCATCTTGTTACAATGGAAATACGTTCTCATTTGTCTGTTAGTCGATTAGTGTTTTCATAAAAATTCTTTATCATTGTGATCAATCCATATTCCTTTGTTCCATTTGATGAGTATTGTCTGTTATCATTATCCCTGTAATATTTATCTTTTTGTTACATATCAACAGATGAGAGACATAAATCTGAATCAAAATTCATAGTAACACTAACAGCTGCCTGATTATATTTTAGACCTGATTTTCATCTTCTAATACACATCTCCAGTGGCATAAGTGGTTAGAGCATCTGCCTTGGATGCAGGAGGTTATGGGTTTGAACCTTGGCCAAATCATTACAAAGACTTATAAAAATGGTACTAGCAGCTGCCTCGCTTGGCGCTCAGCATTAAGAGGTTAGTGTTAGGACTGGTGGTCCTGGTGTCGGGATCATGTGACTGGGTAGGACATGATGCTACATGTCTGCAGCATGGTGCCCCAGTACTAGACACCACTATAAACTGCCACACTGCAGACATCATAGCGATATGACTGATATTGTTAAAGCTACCTTATAAATCTAAATCACACACACTTATCTTGTAAAAGCCACATGTGGTTAGCATGCCAGCCTCAAAGTCCTAATTGAAAATGGTGCCAAGCTGGAATCTAGTATATGTAGCACTGCAGCTAATTTGAAAACTTGTTAGCACAGAAGAATATCAGAGATGGTTTCATCCAATGACAGGAGGAAGGAAGAAATGGTCTTATTTTGAATTCCTGGAAATTCTTTTTGCCAGTAGAGGCAAGGCAATCTTATTCAGATCTTGGATGTTAGATTGTAATTTGTGTCATGGCAGGAGATTCAATTCTTGTAATTTCATACTGAAGTAATGTATACATGTAGTACAGTGTATTAAGTTAATGTTCCATTTGGTTTTGAAAACAAGAGAAGTAGCCAATAATAAGGATGAAAGTCTGTATAGATTCTCAGATTTGGAGTTATTCCGAGTTGTTCCCTTTGCAGAAAAATTTAAAATATTAAAATTGTTTTTTGGAATATAAGGTGCATAAATTTTAATATAATAATTGATACAAAATGACAAAATAATGTTGGGATATGTTGATTGATATATAATTTACATAAAGAAAGATTACAATATAATACAGTCCTACCCGTTTATGTCGACATCCTCGGGCCCGAGGAAATATTGTCGACATAGGCGGATGTCGAGATAAGTGTTGGGGGGGGTACTGAAAGAAAGATACAAGTTAAATTCGTCAGTAAGGGGTGACCTGTCATCAGTGAGTAGCATTTACACTTTGAGAAACCAAACAATGCAAATTTTGATTACATGAAGACAAAACCAGTGTCAAATACACTTGTATATTGACAAATTACATTTGGTTACCTTTGTGTAATAAAATCCACAATAAAATATTGCATCGGTCACATCCTGATATGAAAAACATTCACTACGATTATGCAGTGTCGGCATAAGGACATGGTTGCATAGTTGTTATTTACACGCTTGGAGTACATGCACTTAAATTGGCCTAGATTTTGGTCAGTCAATTCCCATCTTACTGAGGCTACCAAGGGGATGGGGCTATTCACAGGGAAATGAAAACCTGTCAGCAAGTTGGTTTAAACAATACGTGTATTTAGTTACAGAAGTCATCGTGAAAAGTACATAAAAGCGAACAAGAGATATGCGGCTGATATGATTAATGAAGGCATAATATTGTATACATTGACACGTGCTAATGAGGTATTAAAAGAAAATGATTCTTACAATACAATATTGTAACAATGTCTGCTCAATACATTTAAAAATTTTCACAGACATCTTTGCGAGATGCCCCACCCTCAACTTCCTTAACAGCCAGATATTTAGTTTCCAGAGACTGTAAATTTAATCTGCGTTTACACTGCCGTTGGTAGCCATCGTAAATATAAATAAAGTTAAAAAGGAAACTTTCACAGCGCAATAAACTTGTTTTAATCACCGATCACTTTGGAAAATGCAAGAATCAGATCAGATTTCATTGCTTTTATTTAAGTCGCCGCGAGAGGCCAACTTTATAGGACCAAACAAAAGCCTGTTGTTTTTTTTTTTTTATCCGACTGCGACATTAAAGCCTGCCGGCAAGATCAACTAATTTGTTGAATAAAGTACAAGTCGGAACTGGCCGCTTGCCGACATAAATGATTAGGCGAGAAAATTAAAGCCTGGCGGCAAGATCAACTAATTGTTGAACAAAGTTTGGGTCGGAACTGGCAGCTGGTCGACATAAATGATAAGGCGGTAAAATTAAAGCCTGGCGGCAAGATCAACTAATTGTTGGACAAAGAATGGGTCGGATCTGGCAGCTTGTCGACATAAATGATTAGAAAACAAAGGATTTGTTTAGGCTGGGACCAAGGGCTTCTGTGACATGTACGTTTATTTTTTTATCTCGACGTCGACATAAGCATGACAATTTTGGTAGTAATAGTAGACCAAGGGACCGGGACTTTGCTTTTTTGTCGAAATAGGCGGCTTGTCGACATAAGTGATGTCGATATAAGTGGGTAGGACTGTAACAGTAAAAGTTGGGGGTGGGTGGTCAAGTTGTCTAAGGTTCTTGCCTTTACAGATAACGCACATTCTGCCTCTGTCCATATATTTTCGAGTCTCAGCTTTGCCAATGTGGATACTTGAGAAAACTTGCCTATGGGTCAGTGGCTTTTCCTGGAGTTTTCTTGGAGTCTTCCCAGGTTCTTCCTCCACCAGCTATACAGGCTGCCATAGTTTCTCTTGTGCTGAAAAATGGCATTAAACCCACAAAACTCTCAAACATACAATGTTAACTATGATTTGATAAGATAATTATATTCATAAGACTTGCTACTAATGAATTATTATGATCTTGTGTTCCTATGCAAGACATCTTACTTGCAGATCAGAAGTGCCTATAGTATAAAATGGTCTTGGCCCAGCCCATTTCTGATGCACACCAATAAGTCATTGCCCAACAAACTAAAGCCATAAGGCAAAGCACTTTAAAAGCTTGCTTAGCTCAGTTAAATGAGAGATCGCTGATTTGTTCCAAATTTAACTTTGGACAAAAGTTGTGTGAGAATTCACTAATAATGCAGTGTGCTGAACTACTGAAAGCATCCCTGATGCACACTGAAAGTTAATTGGTCTGGGAAGATGATAAAGGACACCAGCATAAACAGACATTGTAACAGTAATGTACTCCATGGTCATCTTTCCTCACTCTATAGTACATATCTAAATTTGCATTTACAAGCTGACATAGGTCTTTAAAATGATGTTGTATGGATGAAGTGATATAATTGTGATGTATAGATGAAGCAATATAATTGTGATTGTCAGTGAATGACCACAAATATTTTGGTTGTAATTTTTTCAGAGAAAAGCAAAGTGAAGGACCCAGATATAATAGACATCAAAGTGAATGCCACACTGAGTATGTTTGGAGTGTCTGTATGCACAGAGAAAACCATGCTTACAAATATTCAGATAAAAGGTAAGTTTCTGATGTTGACTGATCATACTAGCTTTGTGTTGAGAATGGTTTAGTTAATGGATTCATGCTTATTTCTTGAAGATGTGCCAAAATATCCAACCAAATGCACATATTTGCAAGCATGACTTCTGTTTACTTGATTTAATCTCCTTATATTTAGAAGATTTCCCCTTTTAACAATTGAATTCAGAAATCCCTGCCCCATGCCCAGATTTCCAGTTCTGTAATATACCATGGCAACAGCATCTTCTCTAGCACCTTTGCAGTCATTATCATCAAAACATAGTGCTTTAGAAAAAAATTGTACACTGTAATATATAATTAGCAATTATTTTGCAAAGTAATATATAATTAGCAATTATTTTGCAAATTAATATATAATTAGCAATTATTTTGCAAAATAATATATAATTAGCAATTATTTTGCAAAGTAATATATAATTAGCAGTTATTTTGCAAAGTAATATATAATTAGCAATTTGCAAAAATTGGTAATTCAATCTTCCTTCTAGTCAGATTGTATATAGAATTTATTACAAATGAAATATGAGATGAAAAAAGTCTGTGATAATAAAGTCTGTGAGAAATAGAATCAATTATAATTGAATTTGTGATAAGTAAAATCTTTGACCAATGAAATCAGTTGTAAATTTAATCTGCGATAAATAAAATCTATGATGAAAAAAATCAATGATAAATAGATGGCTGTAAAAGGACTCTATGATGAAAAATCTGAAATGGATTCTATAAATAGAATGTATGATAAATAGAATCAATGATAACTAAAATCAAGGATAAATAACATCTAGGATAAATCTATGATGAATGGAATCTGTGGTAAAAACTGACAAATAAAATTTAGAATAAATAAAGTATGATAGAATCTGTGATAAATAAATATATGATAAATAAAATCTCTGATAATATTTATGACAAGTAAAATATATGATAAATAAAATTTATGATGAATAGACAAATAAAATCTTTGATGAATAAAATGTATGACAAAATCTTTGATGACTAAAATCTATGATAAAATAGAATATAATAAATAGAATCTATGATAGTATCTGTGACAGATAAAGAGATAAAATCTGTGATAAATAGGATCTCAAACTCGTATTGATTAAATATGAAATTCCTGATACTTTCGGAATAATGAAGTTGGTCTGTTGTTTCATATTTTAGTATTCAACATAATTATGTCTGGCCAGTGTTAGAATGGTGTGACATAGTTATCATTTTTTAGGTTGTAATGGTGGTGATGGTGACAGTAATTGTTGTCATTCCATGTTACAGTATTTTTTTTGTTAACAGTTTTGAAAGTCAGATAGAATGGAGATACACGAGTTTCATGCATGTTGCAGCATTTAAGAAAAGTCATTAAATTTCATATCTAAGAAAGTCTGTTGTAATATCCGACAGAAGTTACATATTGCAAAACGGAAACTGATCACTGATGTAGGTGATCTTGCATTGAGATCATAAAATATTAAATCTTAAGAATGATGCCCAGGCCTGTAATGAAGTAATTCTTTCTTTCTTTATTTTTTCAAGGGCAAATAAATGCCAATTTCAGGTGATGAAAGCTGTCAATTAAATATTGCTACTCTATTGTAACAAAAAGAACCACTTATTTTCCAAAGAAAAGGAAATAAATTGCAAATTCACCTAGACAGATGCACTGTAACTATTTTATCATATCAAAGCTTAGCTGGCACTGATTACCATGAAAAAAACCAAACTGAGTCATTGATGCCTTAATTACTGTACAGTCCCAAAGATATATCAAATACTGTGATTTAAGATGAAAAATAAAAAATAAGAATCAAGTTTATTTTCCAAAGAAGACAAAATGTTCTCTAACTTTATACGTTAATTGATTATTTTGTTGCATGATGTGTCAGTGTTACTGTAGCAGACAAACTGTATAGTTTAAAAGATATATCCCCTACATGTGCCTCTTATATATCCCCTAAATGTGCCTCTGATAAGAACATTACTACTGATTCAGTTCAAAATATTATATTTCAATTCAACCAGGAACAAATGAAGAAAAAATGTATTTGATCCACAGTTATGGAATGCTCGACTTTTATGGTACATGTATGGTAATCATATTTTCCTCTGCAATGTGGTACTTTTGCACAGCTTTAGAACAACAAGTTACCAGTCATTATATACATGTATTTCCAGTTGTGGCACCGAACAAAACACTAGATAGTGATGTGAAATGAAACAGGTTTATTAACATAAGCAATCAGAGAACAGAACTATCAATATTTTTGTAAGCATTATTTAATTCTTTAACAAGGCTAGTACTAGTAAACAATTTAGTTGCAATGCGACATGCAACAGATTTAATATTTTACACTGAGTGAATATGACACATGTAGCCTGCTATAGTGTCATCCTTCTTCAGCCAGGTTGAACTGGAAAAAAAACAACTTTTGTTCTTGTGTAAAATGCACACCCCTGACTGAAAATAAGAATCTATCTATCTGTATATATACATAGATATATATATAAATGCAACAAACTGACAACAAACAGTGCAAAACTTAGAATATTGAAACCAAGCGGTTTAAATCAAGAAGACTAGAAAAAGACAGCCATGCACAAATAAAACTATCTTTTGCAGCCGACACATTTTCCTTTTGAAATATTCTCTAAATTTGATTAATAGCCTGCAATTACGACTATAACAATGAAATATTCAGGATGTAATTTGTGCTTACATAAATGTACACAAAATAATAGATGTCGTTATGGCTCATCGATTTCTACGTTAATACAAATATTTCCCAGTATCCGCAACAAGTTGATTTAAACTAGTTGAAACATAATACATTTAAAGGTTTAATTCCTGTAGAAACAGCCATGTAAAGTTTTGCAAAGACTATTGTTTTTCTGTTTCATCTGTTTGTCTTGTCAATGTTTTGTATATGCCTTTGAAAAAGACTCATTAAGAGTCGAAAGCGCTCAGGCTAGTTAAATACTAGTTTTGCACTGTTCGTTGTCAGTTTATTGCATTTATCTTCATCAATCCCTGACACACGTGATACCTTGCTGGATCCAGTGCACTTGAAAGGACTGTTATTCGTCATATGATTTGTATTATATACATATATATATATATATATATATATATATATGTATATATATAGACACACACACACACACACACACAAACACACACTTGAGCAGATATTAGGTGCAGTCTTTTTCTATGAAGAAATTGTCATTAGTCATGGACATTGTAGCATTGGAGGCATACATGTATGCACCCTCAAGTCTGGTTTTAAATAAAATGCAAGTCATAAAATACTAATCCGATTCCTGTATTAGTACTATGTATACAATACATATATGTACATTAAGTAATGCTTACCAGCATTTATTAATTTATAATAATAGCATTACACCATAATCCTAAATTTCGTTTTCAAACTCCAGAAATGGTCCAACCTGATGATCTTCAAATATGAAGAAAATTAAGGTACATACAAAGTTTCTTTTCATTGCAGGAATAAATGCAGGTGTAACTCTTCAATCCGATAAAACATTGGTGACAGTGCAGTTGAAAGACATGACAGTGTTGGATCCCAGCTCACTAACCCAGTATCCCAAAGTAAGGAATATGCCTTACTTTTACATGTTTACCATATATACATGTTAATACACTGAGTGCAAAGTAAGGAATATGCCTTACTTTTACATGTTTACCATATATACATGTTACTACACTGAGTGCAAAGTAAGGAATATGCCTTACTTTTACATGTTTACCATATATACATGTTAATACACTGAGTGCAAAGTAAGGAATATGCCTTACTTTTACATGTTTACCATAGATACATGTTAGTACATTGAGTGCAAAGTCACTTACACATTTACCACATATGCTCTTGGATGTGTCGAGTGCAACTGCAAACAACATAGACAGTGATCTGCTATTGTATGATGTGCTTGCAGATCAGGGTCTGTGTTGTTTGTTGACTAATCCTAACAAACTCAGATTTGCCAGCACATTATGCAATGGTAGATCTGTGTTTGCAGTTGGAATGTAAGTGGCTCTATATTGTTACAACTCTTTGATCTTAAACTGAGTAACAGAAAAGAGCAACAACCAACAGGTTTAGTGAAATTCAACAAATAGTTTATTTCCCTGGAATACAAATTTTTTTAAAAACTGCATTATTGTGAATTAAATCTTAATTAGTCCTAAAACTCCTATCACAAGTAAAAAAGTAATGAGTATTCCGAATGAATTCCAGTAATGTTCAGAATGATTTCCATTCTTGAATGTGCTGATGTACCATTAGGCTGGAAGGTGTTGATGTGCCAACAGTCTTGATCTACCACAATGATATAATCTCAAAATAAATTCACAATAATCCCAAAGTAGTGACTTAGTCCTAAAGTCAATGAATTCTATATATTTCCAGTGAATAATTTAAATAAATAAATCCTTGCAAGTATTAACTGAAACACAACTAAAGTTGATTCCTCTAATGGCTGATCTTAAGTTAGGAATAAAGATTTTCTGTTTCCTTCTCTCTTGTATAAAAAACTTAGACCCAATAACAGAACCTGAATAGGATCATCTTCCCATCAAATTCAAAAGCAAGATCCCTTCTAGAAACTTCCAAGGTTTTAAGGCCACATAAACATGTTTACCTAACAGTGATAATTATCTTAATGTATAATCTACAATCATAGACAAATATTAGCTATGTGATATGTTGTTTATTTAAAAAAAACAAACATTAGTTGGGTGAGCCAAAAATCCTGTTCTCAGTTATCGACAAAGGCCAATCACACAATTCAAATGAAGTTTTCATAACAATATGGTACTTGTCTTCAAGGCTTTTTATGTCTGAGTGTTGTGCATTTTTCACAGTTTGCATTTGGGTATAAGCTTTAAAAACTACATAAATATGCATATCAGTACTGCCTAATAATTACAATAATATAATCTTTGGTAGCAGTTTTAGGTCCACTCGTGTCTTTTGATACCAGATAGTGAGATTAATTCTGCAAGATGCTGCCTTGTCCCTTTAACCTTGGAGTCATGTTGCACAAAAAATTTGTGCTGGGGTTTTGGTTGAAGGTCATTTTATTTGCTTTGATTTCCTAAACCTCTGGATGAATTTTGTTCATTCTTGGGATTAATCATTGTGAAGCCAAGAAAATTCATTTTGTGACTTGCTCGCTTTCTTTCTTCCTTGTGGTCAAAATCAAATTTTTTTCAGGATGGTTTGGGTTGACATTTGCTTATACTTCCTAAACCCTTAGCTGGATTTTGTTGAAACCAAGGATGAATGTATAAGTAGTTGAGACTGTTCATTCTATGATGCACTTGTTAAACTCATTGACCTTGGGGTCAAAGCTACAGCCATAGAATATGTGAGTTTAGGTTTGGTTAGCTTTTAAATTTGCAATATTTTCTAAACACCTTGACGGATTTTGTTCACTCTTGGGATGAATCATTATGAAGCATAGAAAATTAATACCACATCAAGCTTACTTAACCCTTTGACCATGTGGTCAGATATTTTACAACAATGTCTCGATCATGGGCTTGACAAGCGGGCTCTAGACTTCGTGTATGGCTTTTACAATGCTTGTTTTGACAGTTCATTCATTTCTATTTTATGCTAACACTGTTGGCAGTTAGTAGTGCATTCTCCATCTGTCCTGGCATATATATCTTTTCATGATCTGTTATTGTTGTTGTTGTTGTTGTAGGGTTTAATGCCATTTTTCAGCACAAGATAGGCTATACATGGCGGCCAGTATTAATGTTGGAGGAAGAACACGGGAAAACCCCGGAAAGAACCACCGACCCACGAGAAGCTACTGGCAAGTTTTCTCAAATACCCACATTGGCTGAATCCGAGACTTGAACCCACGCAGACATAGGTGAGATGGCAGTGATCCGTGATGGTGAGCGCTTTAGACCACTTGGCCACTCGGGACCCCCTTCATGATCTGTACTGAAACATTCATTCGGACAACTATTCCAAAACCACTTGACATGGACAAAAGAAATTTGTTATATATCTTGTGTGCATTTGTGGATGACCTGGTCCTATGCTGTAATAAATTTTTGTGCCAGAAAATGTACCTCCACTACAAATTCTTTATTTTTATGTTTTAAGTTTTAATTCTAATTTTTTATATTTAAAAAAAAAAAAAATTTTTACCGGTGGGGGTGGGGGAGTGCTAATGTTGGCAGAAAAGCCCAGGGATGGTCGGCCAACTGGAAACACATTTTTGGTGGGGCCTAAGATCTGCAAGTACATTTTAGTTAAACATATTGTTTACCATTGCTGCATCAGACTGATCACATTTCTAAACCTTTCAAATGCATGTTTTCTAACTTGATAATAGCAGTATTTGATATTGTACTGAAAATTTCTCTATTTTATGAAAAAAAATATTAACTGCCTTTCACAGAAGGTCTTGGTAGGGTTGGCAGTCCGTAATTTGACAGCATGTGACATTTATTATAATAGACCGTATTCGTGTGACATCATCAGTTTTTTCATGCACCATATTGAATTACAACGCCATGTGTATGGCAACACTACTAGTACATTTCTTTAACGTTGTATGTTTGGTTCAGCAACAATGGTAAACTTTTGTGCCGTGTTCGGGTGTGGGAATTGTGCTGACTGTGAGAAAGACTTGTCATACTTCAGACTACCCACAGTACGGCAGAAATTAGTGAACTGACACTACAATTGTCAGAGGAAAGACAGCGCATGTGGCTTTCAAATATTGGATATTCGGACATAAAGATCAGCAATTTTCCATACACACATGGATGTTCAGTCCATTTTGTGAGTGGTAAGTTGAAATGAACTTTGGAAACTTTTGTTATTCACATAGTAATATATCAAGACAGCGTGTCCCACCCCACTATCAAGACAGCGTGTCCCACCCCACTCCCTTTGATTTGCTTTGTTCTCTTAGTCAAGTTGATAGGAAATTGAAACTAGCATGACTAGATTTTGGCTA
>JAECUM010029072.1:0-59215 GCA_016617855.1 Megalonaias nervosa | reverse complement strand
TCAAAGTGAAAGTTGAAATTTCCAAGAATAATCAGGTTGCCACCTATCGAATTTCCATACTCCAGGAGATTCGGAAACTGCTCCAAAAAGAGAGATTCTGTCAGCTTGTTTTTTCTACTAGGAGGAGGGCGGTAGAGGCAGAAAAAATGGACTGACCTTTGTTCCAGTAAGAGTGTAGTTTGGACTAGTTCAAACGATGTGTGGTCGAAATTGAAAATTGTAGTGTAGTTAAGACGGTTGATCATGGAGGTCTTTGCGATGACAGCAATTCCACCTTCGCGAGAGTGGCGGGGGAATGACTTGATGGAATAACCGGTGGGTGTTAGATCCGTGCACTTGGGTTCATCGCCTGATGTTTTTAGCCATGTTTCTGTCAGGAAAAAGATGTTGATATTCTGATCGTTGATAAAATTAACTATTTCTGTGCGCTTTTCCGATGGTCCTACTGATTGGGCATTGAATAATGCGATGTGCAGTGGTATCTCTTCGATAGCTGACAGTATTATTTACAGTAAGTTTTCTTGAAATTTATTCTATCATGATGTTATGGCACTTCCTGGGATGTAAAGTCAGAAAAGATATATTTGCACATTAATATATTGTAAATGGTGGTTTTAGTATGGGAAAATCTTCTTTTTTCTGGCATTGAAGATGTGATGCCAGTAAAGCTAAATCAGCAACAGTAAAACTGTATGTACCAATAATGATAGATCCCATGTATACTCACTTTAAACGGAGTTCTGCTGCAAACAGCATTCTGTAGACTGATCTGCCATCACATAATGTGCTAGCAGATCAGGGTCTGTGTTGTTTGATTCCACTAATTACTACTAACAAATAACACAGACCCAGATCTACTGGCACTGTACGCAATGGCATTTCTGGATCTGTGCAGTTTGCTGTTGGGACTTGCAGAGTTATTGTATTTCAACTGCATGCGATGAGTGTAGACTATAAATAGTGCATACACATACTGTATTGGGAAAACAAAGTTTTATATATTCATTTTTTACAAGTTGATAATGGTCTGAATTATTATACATTCCAAGCATTAACAAATAAAACTATTAGAAAGGGTCAAATTACTTGCTTATGAACAGGCTGGAACCTCTGGTACACAGTCATTTTGAGTTACCTTCATCAAATATTCTTCCTTATAATAACTTGAGGTCAGTAGAGAACATTTATTAGCTTCCCAGGTTACATTACTTGATGTCAAGAGAAGTCATCTGGTGAATAACATATTTTATTGTTGATATGACTTTCGATTTAGGAGGAGTAGTGACAAGCAGATTTTCATGATGGCTGCCCCAGCCATATATGGGGTCATATCCGCACCATTTTCATTCAGGATGGCTGCCCCAGCCATATATGGGGTCATATCCTCACCATTTTCATTCAGGATCAACTCAGTTTCGTAATTAGTTTTCTGGTAAAAACCACCTTGATGATATAAATTTCGATTTAGGAGGAGTAGTAATAACAAGATTTTAAAGATGGCTGCCACAGTGGCCATACTGGATGTAATTTCTGCCCCACTTTCATTTAGTACCAACTAGATGTGATAAAAATTCTTCAGGTAGAACCCGATGTCATTAGGACTTTTTATCTAGGAATAGTAGTAATAAACTTTTTAAGATGTCAATGTGCCAGTCATATTAGCTCTCAGATCAGCAATTTTTTAATTTATTTATTTAGGATTAATTATACACCATAAGAAGTCTAGTTAGTGTTAAATTAAAATTGTGTTGATCTAATACTCCAGCAGCCATCTTGATTATCTTATCACTACTCCTCCAAGATGGAAAGTCATATTGACATGGGGTTTCACCAGAAGTCTTCTTACGATGTCAAATTGGTATGGAAAGTCATATTGACATGGGGTTTTCACCAGAAGTCTTCTTATGATGTCAAGTTGGTATAGAAAGTCATATTGACATGGGGTTTTCACCAGAAGACTTCTTACGATGTCAAGTTGGTATGGAAAGTCATACTGACATGGGGTTTTCACCAGAAGACTTCTTACGATGTCAAGTTGGTATGGAAAGTCATATTGACATGCGGTTTTCACCAGAAGACTTCTTACGATGTCAAATTGGTATGGAAAGTCATATTGACATGGGGTTTTCACCAGAAGTCTTCTTACGATGTCAGGTTGGAATTAAATGAAAATTTGACGTCCAGTATGTTCACTATGGCATCCATCTTGAAAATCTTGTTATTGCTATCCCTCCTAAATGGAAATTCATATCAATATGGAGTTTTCACCATAAGACCGAGTGAAAATGGTGCTGACCTGACTCAGATATTGCCATCATGGCAGCCATCTTGATAATCTTCATGTTGCTACTACCTCAAAATGGAAAGTCATGTTGAAATTGGGTTTTCACCAGTAGACTTCTTATCAATCATCAAGTAAATAAATTATTTGCAAATTATGTGTTTAAAAGGATGCCTGAACCAGCAACAAGTAGTCTGATCATGTAAAGAACACATGTATTTGATTATTGATTGAAACTAATGTAGTTCCATTTCTGCCAATGGACAAAAACCAGCAATTTGAGGAATGGGTTGTTTGAAGATGCTGAATAATTGAATAATTTCAAAATGGGGTGTTTGAAGATGCTGTGAAATATTGATACAATTCTTAGTAACTCTGTGTCAGCAATTTGAGGAATGTTCCAGCATTTATGAAGAGATTATTTGGAAGTTTCTATGATATATTGATCATATTCTCAATTACCTCCATGGCAACAATCTTGGGAATGTTTTGACAATTTCGGTATAGGAATTAGGTGGAAATCTTTTGATATTCAAATGAGTCAAGTGTACGGTTGCTAGAATCAATATTGGACTGGTCTTTACAGTGCCAGCAGATTTTGATTACTGTTGAAACAGTAATTTCTTTTTTTTGGCCATAGAGACCATACTATACACATTTTGCTGTACATATGAAATGTTTGATGGAATACATGGGTGGAGTTTGAGCCGGAGAAAATTTGAAGTTTTTGCCAGAATGCTCAGATTGACATTTGCACTCAGTAAACCCCTTGTTTAATTGTTATTCTTCCATATTCGGTTAATATGAAATAAAAAAAATATATCAAATACCTACAGGAAGGTAGCCTTTAAACTAAATAAAATTATACAAAAGCGGTACATATGTGTACATTTCCAGTGGTTGAGTGCAGCTGGTGTGAAACAAATTGCATGTAATAGTCCACTAAAACAAGTCTGTTCATTTAAGAAATTTTCTTTTTTATGTCCATATTTTACTTCCAAAAATTTAGAATCAGCAATGAAGCCACATTGTCCTCATTTTTTGTATGTCCCATCAGCAGGAAAGCTATATTGTCCCCACTTTTATTTGCACCATCTGCAGTGAATCTGCATTGCCCCCATTGTTTAGTATGCCCCATCTGTAGTGAAGCCACATTGCCCCCACTGTTTTGTATGCCCCATATGTAGTGAAGCCACATTGCCCCCACTGTTTTGTATGCCCCATCAGAAGGGAACCACATTGTCCCCACTGTTTTGTATGCCCCGTCAGCAGGGAAGCCACATTGTCCCCACTGTTTTGTATGCTCCATCTGTAGTGAAGCCATATTGTCCCCACCATTTTTTTTATGCCTCTTCCAGTCAAGTTTTACATTTAGGTCAGTTTCAATCACTATGATGGAGCAGTACATTTTCTGGTTTTCATTGAGATAAAACTGATGTATGCACTTGAGTTGTGCTAATTGGATGACAGTAGAATCAGAAATAAACCGCTCCAGTGGCCTAGTAGTTAGAGCGTCTGCCTCAGATGCGGGAGGTCGTGGGTTGAACCCCAGTAGAGTTATACCAAAGACTTATAAAAACGTCACTAACAGCCGCCTCACTAGGTGCTCAGCATTAAGAGGTTAGTGTTAGGACTGGTCAGCCTGGTGTTAGGATAATGTGACTTGGTGGGACATGATGCTGTATGTCTGCGGCATGATGCCCCAGTGCTTGACATCACTATAAACTGTCACACTGCAGACATTGTAGTGATATGACTGAAAAATTGTTGAAGCTACTTAAAAAAATCCTAACCTCACACACACACATGAACATGCACACGCACACACACACACACACACACACACAGAATCAGAAATAAACCTATATCCTGTATAAAGGTATTTTATTTGTGACTTTATTAAATTATGCTTGGTTTCCCATTCCTTTAGAACAGTCTTCATCCAGTAATCAAGTGTATCTCATTTTTTAGACTTCTGGAACTTTATAGATTCAGTCCTTTCTAAAACTGACTGTCTTTCACCATCTGCAGTTAAGGCACAATGGACATGCAATAGCTATCCCTTAGCTAGCAAATTTTTTATATTGAATTGAGATGAAGTTTATGTGGGTGGGACCAGTTGCAAACAACTGATATTGATCAATCTCTTTATCTGTTCATTGATTCTTGGAGAGTCTCAAGCAGTTTATTTAAATATCTAATGGTAATTTGATGAGAATGTCAATGTGCACTTAATTTGATATGCCTTTCATAAAGGGGAGTGTGTTATGTTTTATCTCTATCTGTGTCTCTGTTGCCAATCTCATTTCCACATAAAAAGTCAAGTTGTCTTCTATATACAGTTACCAAACTTTGTGGATGGTTTGCACTTGGGGTAAGGAAGAACCCATCAAATTTGGCATCAGAATTTGAATTTAAAGATCATTGTTGTTCAGAAAAGAAATGGCTTTGGCACAATAACTCAAATTCTCCACTATCTGTAGTTACCAAACTTTGTGGATGGCTTGCATGTGGGGCATTTGAGGATGGCTTGCATGTAGGGTTAGGAAGAACACTGTCACTTTTGGTGTCAGTAGGTCTGAGGGTGTCACTGATTAAAAGAAGAGAAAAAGTTTCTTTGCATCATAATTTAGCACAATACATTTAAAATACTGTCCCTTCATGCAAGCAACTGTTTTACAAGGCAGCTCAGCCACAGCAGACTTTATTGTGCAAGGTTTGCAGTTTGGTTTTTGCCATTTCTGTCCTAATCCATAATTTTTGGACACAAGCAAGAGTTCTCAGGTGAAAACAGTTTGCTTCACTTAGGTCTAATATTTCACCCTGTTTAAATTTTTATACCCCATGATCAAAAGTTGCTGAGTAATATACATGTAGTTCACCATTTTCCATCCAATTGACTGGGCATCCATTTTGCTTTCTGGATGATAATTTAAGTTATTGCAAATAGATTTCAGCACAACTTGTATATGGGTTCCCTGTCAGCCCAATGAAGAACCCGGTCGATTTTGGGGTCAGTAGCTGTAAGGTCAAGGTCTGTTACAAAATTGAAGTTTGCCTGTTTCATTTCCTGGTGATTACTTAAGTTCTAGCGAATAGATTTCAATGATATTTGTAGCTGTGTCCAAAATGGAACTTTTTCTGTGGTCACTAAACCCTAATTTCAAATCATGTTGTTAAAAATTGCATTTATTTTAACTTGACAACTTAAGTTCATGTAAATAGATTTCATTACAACATCATAATTGTTTGCCTTAGCCTAAGAAAGAAACCTTATTGACTTTGGGGTCAGTAGCTCCAGGGTCAAGGTAACATGCTAAAATTGATATTTGCCTATGCATTTAATTTCCATATGATAACTTAAAGTTCAAGTTAACAGATTTTAATGCAACTTGGTGCAAGTGTTCCTCATAGATCAAGGATGAACCTTTTGATTTTGATGTCAGTCAGAACAAGGTTATGGTCACTGTTACTAAAAATAAAACCTTTTGATTTTGATGTCAGTCAGAACAAGGTTATGGTCACTGTTACTAAAAATAAATTTTGCCTATGCATCCATATCTGGATGAGGATTTCTGAGTTCTAACTTAGTTTTTAACTTTCTTCTGACTTCTACTGTCATTAGTAATTTCTCATATTCAGAGCATATCTATATTAAGAATTCAAAATTTTCAGCAATATCGCGCTGTCTTCATCAGCAAGTAATGTTGATCACATGACTTATAATGCTCTAAGACACATCAGCTCCATTTGCAGTTTTCTTTCGGTTGATGCCACTAAAACACTTGTGTGTTCCTTAATATTTTCAATACTGGACTATCTCACTGCTATTCAGTTTGTCTCTGTGTCTTCTACAGATATTTAAAAAGGTCCAAAACACACCTGCTCAGATCATCCTTAGAATATGAAGAACTCAACCCCAACCCCCCTGCTCTGTAACTTCATTGGCTACCCATTTGATTCAGAATCAAACACAAAATCCGTTTCCTATGCCTGATTTTGTTGACTGGCTCCAGTCCAGTATACCTATCTGGCCTCACCCATATGTACACCCTAACTAAACATGCACTCCTCTTCCGACACTTGTGTTCTCATTGTTCCCATTGTTAAAGTCATACTGACAACGTTTTTTGGCATACCAGGGCCCAGCTATGTGGAACAAATTGCCCATAGATCTTAGACACAAGGACACGGATCTCATTCAAGAGTGCTGTTGAAACTCACCTATTTTGAGTACAAGAACAGACTTGAAGATGTAACAAATGCTTATCAGCATTTTTTTTGCTTTGTAATTGCAGGGTGTTTTGTTTTTGTACTCTTGTCATTGTATAATATGTTTTATGTGTTATCTAATATTGTAAAGTGCTTAGGCGCTGCATCAAGTCCACGTTATTATTATTATTATTATTATTATTATTATTATTATTATTATCATCATATTACTGGTTACTAGGGATTTCACCAAGAGTCTTCAAATGGTGTCTAGTTTGTCCTAAATGGAAATGGTGCTGATCTTTCATTCAGTATGACTGACTGCCACAGAGGCTCTTTTGAAAAATCATATAGTTCTAGAATATCAGATATGGTTTGACACTCAGCAGACATGGCCTTATCTATAATTCCTGAAAGTACTTTTCAGACAGTAGAGAATCAGCCCCTTTTGATAGATTCTTGTTATCAATGTTGCTGCTTGGTTCAGCTGTTGTGGGGGACATTTTATTTACCTGAGTCGCTCTGCAAGGATCAAGATATGTGGATTTGTTAAATTTAGGAGTACAGACATTTTGGGATAGAAAAATATCCCTAGGTGCACTGAAGCTGCAATTCTACTTTTTAAATACACCACTTCCTCAATAACTCACACCCAGATAACTTGCAAACCCGCTTATAATGCGGGGTCAGTCTTGGTTCCCATTTTTTTTACTAGAGAGTACCAATAATTTCACCCCTATTTATTGAACATGAAGAAAATCGTGATCAAAATTGGTGAATGAAACCTTGATAAATTGCTCGTTTTATCATTGAAAACGGCTGATATGACCTGGAAATTTGAATCAACATTATGAAATTATCGACTTTTAATAAAAAGTCATGTATTTTGTTAAAATGTCTTTCCAAACAACATTCTTGGTACACCATAAATAACAGTATGCAATTAAATTTTGATCGATGAATATGGTGCTAATGCCTACTTGAGGCAGTACTATAGTAAATAAATACCAATTAAATAAGTTTTTGTGTCTAGTGAAATGAGTGTTTTATTTATATCTTTTAGTTAGGTTTAAGTGTAATGATCATAAATGCAATGTGCATTGTTGTATTCAAACACGAAATATGTCAATCTGCAGTAACAGCTATGACCGCGAGCGTTTCTGTGAGAACCTAAGTGCAGACGATGTTTTGATACCTAATTTGCTCAAGTATTTGTTGCAGTCATGTTGGTATTTGTTGTATTGTTGCACTGAATTAAAAGCTTACCATGTTAATTAGTCTTTTGTGTCATATAAAGGGGGTGAAATAAATGAAAAGTTAAACTGCATGCAAATCCAACCAGCATAAGAGCTAGAGGCCCCGGTCAAAAAATTTTTGAGGGGGGTTGGGGTTGAGTGTAATATAATTAAACTACTTTAAATTAGCGCACTCGTTCACAACTGTGATCAAAGACAGCAAGACAACTAAACAAAATGAGTATTTGATGACATAACATTCCGTTTCACATATATATTTATTATTGAGAAGCTAGTTTCAGTTTGTAGTTAATTTGTAATTATTGAATTGGCACTCAGAGATTTCCTCACAGATGAGAAGTTTCACTATTACTTGCAATGAAATCATTGCATCAATATTTTACTAATAGAACAATTAAAAAATTACTTTTGATGATGACGGCTGTTTCATGAACTAAGTGTTCCGTTGTGTGAGGGTTTTTTTTTTTAAATAAAAGGATTCTTATTTGATTGTGAATTTGAATAAATAAGTAGTCAGGTTCCCTGAATAGTATGCATCTTGCCTTGCATTCCACTATTGTAGAGAGCAAAGCAAGGATCATACAGATCAGGGAACCAGACTACTCTACAACAGCTTAAAGCAGTGATGTAATACACAATGTTTTCACGTACACATGACAGTTGTTGAAACCAGTTGGAATATCATTAATGATCTCTCAGTGGCTGGGCATCTTGAAAATAAAGGTCTTTTTTATACATAAAAACAAATAACTTAGAAAAAGTGCTTTATTGAAATTATTCCCAACATGACTTTAAAACGAGTATTCAGCCATTAAACACTAGTTCGCTCCCCACTCCTTCGCAGTTTTCTCTATGTCCAGTGAGGATGGCATAATTTCATATTGCTATGGAGGTCCCTTGATAACTCGCACCCTCACTTAGAGTGCAGTCGATGTTTTTGGACCCTGTTATGCGTGAGTTATCGAGGAATAGGTGTATTCTACAATTGTAGAATAGCTTGTTGATTGGTAGAATTCTAAAAATTATTCGAATAGCTTGTTTATAGGTAGAATTCTAAAAATTGTTCTTTAAAATTCTTGGAATAAGGTTAAGTACAATATTTATTATGCTGTATTGGTCCTAAAGAAAAGAATTATTGTCTACAAGGATTTTATTCATCATTACAGTTGAAAAATCTATATGGATAAACACCGAGTAAATCACCTCTTCAAATGAGTATGCAAATCCAAATAGTGATCTCTGATTGGCTGAATGCCAGTATATGTATATATGTATCTACAGCATAGGGTTTAATGGCAAGTCAGCACAACACTAGCTGTAAGTTGCTAATTAAAACTGTATAGATAAAGAATTGCAAAAAAGGAACTTATGTACCAAGCTGCATTATAGTAAGGAATGCATTATGTGCAGAACTGCAATAAGATAAGATTTATTTCATGTTGGCATGATTTAAAACAATAATTTAACATAAGTTCTAATTAGCTTTCTACCAACATTTTTTACCAATATATTGAGAATAGTGTGTGTGATTTGAATTTTTAACATAGTTTTAACAATTTTTCAGTATATCACTACAATCTCAGCAGTGTGGCAGTTTATAGAAATGTCTAGCACTGGGGCATCATGCTGCAGACATGTAGCATGATGTCCCACCCAGTCACATTATCCTGACACCAGGCCGACCAGTCCTAACACTAACCTCTTAATGTTGAGCACCAAGTGAGGCAGCTGTTAGTACCATTTTTATAAGTCTTTGGTATGACTCGGTCGGGGATCGAACCCACAACCTCCTGCATACGAGGCGGACGCTCTAACCACTAGGCCACCGGAGCGGTCATATTGAGAATAGCATCATATGCCAAAGTACAGTAGGAGGGGGGTGCTATCAAAAAATTTTAAATAATGGTGTTTTAAAAAAGAAATAAAGATTTAGCACTAAGTTTCACATTGTCTTCTTTCAACTCATATTCTTATACAATGGTATGATTTTGACAATGGTGTCCAAGTGTCACTGCATTATGAGAGAGAGCTTTAAGTACAGCCATGTTTCCTTTCCATACCATATGTACTAACTTATCAGTCAAGTTTAACTGCAAACACACACAGACCCAGATCTGCCATTGCATAATGAGTGTGCAGTTTTGTGTCTGTGCAGTTTGCTATGTTAACCAGTGGAACAAACAGCACAGACCCTGCTCTGCAGATACATTATATGATGATCCATTTTGTTTGCAGATCAACTCAACTTATAAGCAAGTATATACAGCAAACCGAATCCTGTTTTCTCTATGTCCATCCATATTTTTAAAACAACCCTACCACAGCAGTTGTTGGGGCAAATAGCGTAGCCCATCCTTCACACCTTGTTTAAGTTTGCATTCAGGTCATTTTAGGAACAGTGGTGGGGCATTCATTCTCCATGTATTCATTTCTGGTTCGAACACAGATTTAGACACATTAATTTGATAATGACAGATTGATACAGATGTGTATGATTTAGACTGAATTTTTTTCTTTCTGAACCCAGCATATTTTGTCGTTTTAGAGTTTATTGTAATCAATACAACACTTTTCTCATTCATGTCACTCTATTTTATATTTTTCACCAAGATATTTGTGATAATTATTCATTTTCCTAACTGATTGAAAGTTGTTCTTATCCACAAGGTTGTTCATTGATAAAGGATAATAATACCTCTGCTAATTTTCAACAGTATTAGAAGTATTTCTCTGAATTAATCAGTATTTGATTACTGTCATTTTCTATGAAAAGTCTTTGCTTAATTACAAATCCATCCCCATTTCTGCAACATTTTGGGTCAGAAATAATTTATGTTGAGGAACCTTTTTCTAACCTGCTCCGTTATGAAATCTTACAAAGGACAAATTATGTATTATTTCTTGGAAGAACAGAATCAGTTTTGCAAAAATTATGAATATCGGCATTGTCAGATTTACACATATCTTTTTACCTAATTAATTTTCCACTCAGGGACTGCTGTTGCTGTAGCAACAGTAGTTTTTTCTAAACTGAGCTGACAGGGTTGTTTTATCATCTGCTTTGATTGCATCAAAGTTTTTGGAACGTTTTTATTCAGATCACTTTCTTTGATGAATAGAGACAATCAGTTTACAAAACACTGCAATCAGCATAATCACCCATTAAGTAGACAGCAGTTTTTTAATTCAGTCAGCTTACGTCAGTCTTAATACTGGTTGTATACACATTCATTATGAAGTGGCCATGGTGGCTCATTGGTCAGGATGCTGGACTTGTAACTTAAAGAGTGTGAGCTTGAAGTGTACCATTGTGAGGATCAGTCCAGACTGGCTGCCATGGTGTTTCCATGGGAAAGGAACTTTACTCAGATTGCCTCAACACTAAATAACCCACTTGTGTTGCTGCACTGTAATTCACCAGATGAGACCAAATCAGATTTTTCTTTATGAAAGCAACATATGAGCTGTCTCAAACATGAAGTTTGTAACATATATAAAGTAAGACAAGTATTGCCGATGTAAAAAAGTGATGTGATTTTTGTATTTCTTTATAAGACAGATAGAAATGATGAAAATAAGAGTCTAAGCACACAAAATAAAATTTCATATTTCCTGATTCTGTAATAAGTCTGCAATGTTCACTGAAAATCATATGTAGAAATAATTATATTGACCATGATCTTCTGACACATTTTGAATTGGTTGCACTTTTTATCTACAACAAATTGTAGTAATTGATTATTGATAATAGATAGTATTGACAGAAATAATGAGGAAAGTTTGATTTATAGAGGACAAAATGTTTGTGTGGCATGTTTTTCATTTGAAAGACCTTGTATAGTAAAACATAGAAACATCTGAATCTGTTAAAACCTTGAATGTGGATAATTATCAATAAAAGAAATGCATTTTTCTTGTATACATTTGAATTTCCCTGATTTCTTGAAATATCATTTTTAAAGATTTGTTAAAATATTCTTTATTTTTCTTTTGTCAGATAATAAAAAACAGTGATCATATTTAATACATTTTAAATTCTTTATGATAGAGCTCATGCATTAAATGTGATTTCACAGAGTCAAATTGAAGAGAATATGGAGTCCTACACAATCTACAATGTTACAGTTTGATTTTACTAATAAAACTAATGGATATTATTTAAAATCTACTTTCTTTACATCAAAAACATTGTATCATTATCATTTGATGAATAACATTTTATTCAGAAGAAAAACCTTGTAAGACACCAAATCTTGCTTGTAGATTTTTCGAAAGTAGACTATTATTGCACCCATTTACAGGATGGTTGTGGACAAATGAAACTGGTTCATTGAGTGATAATTTCATTTCAGATGTATGAAATGAACACTGACACTCTTTTACATTATCTCTCAGTTATTATATCTGTAATCTCATTGCAGTCATTTTGAATGAATTAAAAAATTTGAAAACCTAAATTGTCCAGAAAGGGCAGTTTCTAAAAATTCAGTGAAAAAAATAATTTTTTTTACATGCTCAAAAGTTGACAAGTTTATAATTATTGATCGTGGTACCATATATATTCGCATATAAGTTAAGTACAATTGTAAACAACATAGACCCTTATCTGCCATCACATAAGTGCAGGCAGATTGGAGTCATTGTTTTTTGTTCTACTGATTACTCCTAACAAACTGCATAGACACCAGCTTTACTAGTGCATTATGGGTCTATGCAGTTGCATTTGGATCTGACTTGTATGTAAGTATATATTGTAAATGTATCCTCGAAATAAAGAACTAAAAAATATGTAACAAAATAATTTAAATGTAGGGAAGTATACTTTTGTTTTGAAATAAGTTATACTAAATTATGCTGATACAGTATCTTGTTTGCTGGAAGAAAATTTTTATTTTTATGTATGCAGATTATCTCCAATACTTTAACAGGTGGAAACCATCCATTTCTGCATAACCTTTCATGTTGTGTATTGTCTTTTATGCGGAACAATTTACTGTATTTCTAATGAAACACTGTATGCTTATGCCTGTTAATAAGCACATCCCTTCATTAAATTTTAGCAAAATTCTATTCTTATAAGCTTTATCTAATGCTGATTCCACCAATCCCCATTCCATTTTTAAAACAAATAAAAACAAGCTATCAGCAATGGCTACATAGAAAATGGTCACAAATATTGTGAGAATAGCTCTGTAAGACAGAACCCATACAATACACATCTGGGTTTACTGAGACAATGTATTACCTAACTGCATAAGAATGTTCAATGACTTTTGAGCTGTAATACTGGTTACAAGGATCTGTTGTAGTGAAGATTTGAAATCAATTGAAAAAGGACAATAACTCCATCAAAACTGGACCAGAAAAGACAGAAATCTTTATAAGGTAAATCAACGTAACGTTTCAACTACCAGATGGCATCAAATTACATACATATGGGAAGGTTGCAGAGTTATGTTGTTCACAAAGGAAGTGTGGAAGAAAAAACATGTATAGACAGCAGATGTGATTACATTTCTATAGAGCTCCTGTTTATAAATGCAAGGCGCAAATTGCCTGGCTTGCCATTCATGTTTTTCATGAGGAAAATAATCTATCTGTGATCGATTTAAGATTGTTTTCTTGTTCTTTGTAATATTACAAGTGTGAGATGCTGTGCCCTTGCAATGTCAACATTTTAGATTTTTGTAATTATACTAGATAGGTTTTCATTTTTCATTTCTCTTGGCATGTTGGTCATTACATTTCATGATTTGCAGAGATAAACATATATCTCTTTTAAGTGTATAACAATTTGTTTTAAAAAACAGACCAAAAAAACCCCACCTCAACTTCTCATAATCTGTCTTCAGTTGAAGATGAAATAGAGTTTATGACAAAACTATTTAACATCAGACAAGTTTTCAGCTCCTAACACATTTTAAATAAAAAGTGTCATTAAGTGAACAATATCTCATTGACCAAGTATAATGCATCAGTCTCTTGAGTGCATGAACTTTTAAATGTCACTTGGGTATTCTCACAGGCTGCTAAACTTGTTTCTGAAGATGAAAGCACACAATTTCAACTCCTGCTTGTGATGTAAAACAGGGTGAATACAAATGTGCTAGTTTTGCATTCAACTGAGGTCTCACTGGACAGTTTATCTGGTGAATTTTCATCCGACAATGAACTATTGCAGAAAAATGAGAATAATTTTACACTGAAGATACAAATAAAAACAAACTAATGATTTTTTGTAGAAAGCATGCATGTGAGATTTTGACTGCGGCAATCAGGTTAATTTCTTACACAACTGGTGGCTTTTATACTGAACCAACAGTGCCACCAACCCCTCTTTTTTACATTCATTTTTGACAGCAAAGAGCTATTTTGACTATTTTCCTGTGACAAGGTGGCTAAAAGAATCAGTATGTGCCTTATGCATGAATAAAGTTCACTAGTACTATAACAAATTAGCATACTATTCATCACCCCTCAACCATCTCGATTTTTTTATATTTATCTCTGTAGCAGACATACATAAATACATAAGCCAAGTCGGCTGTTCATTTGCAGCCCAAGTTATACATTTGATCTTCAGTGCTAGTCTAACTGTGACAAGCAGTCACCAAACAAGCCAACCCATTTTCAAGCTTAACTCAAAGTAAATCTAAACCACATTACAGATTTAGCTTCTGTGTGAATTTATAAATACTAGGCTTATGATAATTAGGTTCATGCCTTCTACCTTAAAAATTAGGGAGGTGTCAAAATACGAAACTATCCAGTGAGACCTTAAGAAGGTAAGAACCATATTGCTTTTGACTGACAATAGTACGGAATAGCACATTAAGCTGATGATGACACAAGGGTAGTAAAATCTGTTGTCTGGCACCCAGGACAACTGAAAATTAATGCCAGGCAACCATTATTCCAGATGTGAAGCCTAATCAGGCAACCTAAAAATGTTATTAAGAAATAAACGTGTTCAAAATTTGAATTTTTTCATTGGCGACAAAATATATGGTCATTAAATTGGCCATCTGTGTACCTTGAGCAGGTTGCCCAAAATATTTACATATAATTCTGTAGTTAAGCAGTTGAGTGATGGGTGATTTTTGTTGGTAAGAGTCCACATGTGCAGCTACTCGTTATCGGAATAAATAATCCTTGTCCATACTACTGTACCATCCTCACAGCTTGAACATTTAGATAAACAATACTTGTGACAGCTCGTTGTTTGTCAGACATACGGCAGTGGCATAATTCATCTCTGACTTGATCTTGTATTATGTCTTCTCATTGATCTGTTAATGAAATGGGCTGTAAAGTATGTGACAAGTTATTTCTGTTGGCTAACTTGAGCTAAAAGAATATGAAAAGTATACAAAAATCAAACCAGTCATGATTGTTGTTGCATATGGCATTGTCTTGAGACATTTTCAGTAAGCAACAATTCATCGGGGAAAGCTTAGATTTAGCCATCAGTTTAGACATATAATTAATAGTATAGTATTTAATGATAACACGAACCATAATAGTGTAAACTTTGATGAACATAAAATACAGATAAGTTTCTGGTTAGGTCTGGTTAGATAAAAATCTGACAGACAACAGGACAGTGTAAAAAAAAATTTGTTTATATTTCATTTGCTGTTCTTAAAAAGATTAAGCAAGTGTTAAAATGTGTGACACTTTCCATTATGGAAGGCAACTGCAATAATTTTTGCCAGGTAACCAGAAACATCTGCTGTGCAACCAGGATTTGCACAGTTGGTTGCCCAGGGACATCCATAGATCTGAAATTTTTTTTGACTCTGCAGCTTAAGATATGCTATATTAATTATTAATACTTGACTGATGATACAGTCAATTACAGCACGGTACATAATCTTGTCAGTCCAGTACATTATAGCGTTGTTGGCAACTTGTAAGTTGGAGTATGTTCCACTTGTACCAAAACATTCTTAAAGTCTCTCAGTTTCAATAAATTTTCAGAAGCTTTGTTTATTTGATATATGAAGTATGCTTTAAACTCTCTTTTTTTTGTCTTTACAGGGATTATAGTTCATCAAAATTAAAATTTCTGAATTTCCAGGCCAATCAAAAACCTGGTTTTCAAGGCGTTTAATTACTGCTGAGCATGAACACGGACATATTTTTCCTATTAAGATCTGATACTTGTTTAGGTCCTGTATGATAATCAAATTCCACTTTATCTGCAGGGCAATGCATTTTGTATATTTACATTTTCCAGGTCAGTTACATGGAGATTTACTGTGAGCGTGTGCGTGACCTTTTAAACCCTGGCAATAAAAACAACCTCAAAGTTCGGGAGCATCCCCTGCTGGGCCCCTATGTGGAGGATTTGTCCAAGCTGGCAGTTCAGTCTTTCGAGGATATCAATAACCTTATTGATGAGGGAAATAAAGCAAGGTTAGCATAGATTCTTAATTTTTTAAAACTTACCTGGCCATATGGCCAGTTGTTACTTGTATGTCCCTGTGTCTTTCATCGACATTTGCAATTTTTAACTTCTTCTGAGAAACGTTTGAACCAGTTTAAACCAAGCATTCTTACATGAAAGCCTTTCAAGTATATGCAAATGAAGCTGATCCACTCTCAATTATGGCCACTGTTACTAAAAGTGGAAAAACCTTAAAGCAACTTATCAAAAACCTGTCTACAGAATTTGGCCAGCCTTGACAGAAAGCATCCTAGCATAGAGACCTTTCAGTTTCATATAAATTATGTCAATCTGCCATTAAATATAGCTACTGTTAATAAAAATGAAAACCTTTAAGTGATTTCTCAATAGCTGCAGGACATAATATATTCAAATGTGAGTGAAAGCAATTTTTGTATGAAAGCCTTTAAGTTTTGTTCTGATGATGCCAATCTCCATCATATATGGATGCTGTTACTTAAAATAGATGGACCTTTGAAAGGCTGTCGCAAAAGCCTGTGTTCAAAATGTAACCAAATTTGACAAAGCATCCTGACATAAAGGCATTTTTTCTTTACAACTGATGTTGATTGTTATCAAATATGGCCTGTTACTAAAAATAGACAAAAGTTTTAAATAACCTTTTCTCAAAAACTATTAAAACTGACAAACCTAATTATAACAGAGGATTCCAAGAGAGATTAGTTCAGCTAACTGAGTACCATCTTTAAATCATGTACATGTATTCATGTTGGTACAGTTTGCATTACTCCAGTCTTATCTTGGTTTTAATTGGAGTCTGATAATAACTTCAAAGTGAGTAAGCCAAGGTTATGAATCTAATCTAAAGTATAGAGATTCTGAGGTTATGTAGTGACTCAGTGTTGTACCAGTATTGAAAAAGAGAAATCTGTTGATGTAATTCAAGGCTTGAAAATCCATCATGAATGGGTGGCACATCTCTATGGATGATTACAAATTAGTATTATTAGGAAATTACTTCTGTTGCAAATATAGTCAAAGATTGTCAAATCTAGTCAATTGGGTCATATTGTCAGATCTAGTCATTGTGGTACATTGTCAAATCTAGTAAATCTAGTTGTATTGTCAAATCTTGTCAGTCTGGTGATATTGTCAAATCTTGTCAGTTTGGTCATATTGTCAAAACTAGTCAGTCAGGTGATATTGTTAAATCTAGTCAGTCTGGTCATATTGTCAAATCTTGTCAGTTGGGTCATATTGTCAAAATGAAAAATTACAAATTTCCAGGAAATATTAATTGCATTTTGCACTTGATATTTTCAGGACTGTTGCAGCCACCAACATGAATGAAACCAGCAGTAGGTCCCATGCAGTGTTTACTATCATCCTATCCCAGAAAAGATATGATGTTGACACTGACATGACAGGTGAAAAGGTATTGAATATTTTATACATTGTTGACACAGACATGACAGATGAAATTTTTAAAAATGTTTTCTTTGATATTGACACTAACATGACAGGTGAAAAGGTATTGAATATTTTGTATGATGTTGACACTGACCCTGATGGATGGAAAAAGGGTACTGAATGTTTTAAACTTGGTTAGCAGTATGAGGACATCTTTCAGTTGCCTCTGTTGTAGAGCCAATTTGGTCCGTACAGGATATACAGGTTGATATAGATCAAGGTTTGGTCCATGCATAACAAATAGGTTGATCTGGATCTTGGTTTGGTCCATGCATGACATACAGGTTGATCTAGATCATGGTTTGGTCCATGCATGACAAATAGGTTGATCTAGATCTTTGTTTAGTCCATGCATAGCAAAGGTTTATTATGATCATGGTTTGGTCCATGCATAACAAACAGGTTGATCTAGGTTTGGTCCCTGTGTGACATACAGGTTGATCTAGATCATGGTTTGGTCCATGCATAACAAACAGGCTGATCTAGATCTTGGTTTAATCCATGCATAACAAACAGATTGATCTAGATTGTGGTTTGGTCCATGCATAATAAACAGGTTGATGTAGGTTTGGTCCATGCAAAACAAACAGGTTGATCTAGATCTTAGTTTAATCCATGCATAACAAACAGGTGGATCTAGATATTTATTTAGTCCATGCATAACAAACAGGTTGATCTAGACCTTTTTTTAATTCATGCAAAACAAACAGGTTGATCTGGATCTTGGTTTGGTCCATGCAAAACAAACATGTTGATCTAGGTCATGGTTTGGTCCATGCATAACAAACAGGTTGATCTAGATCTTGGTTTAGTCCATGCATAACAAACATGTTGATCTAGATATTCATTTAGTCCATGCATAACAAACAGGTTGATTTAGATCTTGGCTTGGTCCATGCATAACAAACAGGTTGATCTTGGTTTGGTCCATGCATAACAAGCATATTGATCTTGATCTTGGTTTGGTCCATGCATAACAAACAGGTTGATCTAGATCATGGTTTGGTCCATACACAACAAACAGGTTGATCAATATATTCATTTAGTCCATGCAAAACAAACAGGTTGATCTAGATCTTGGTTTGGTCCATGCAAAACAAACAGGTTGATCTAGATCATGGTTTGGTCCATGCATAACAAACAGGTTGATCTAGATCTTCATTTAGTCCATGCATAACAAACAGGTTTATCTAGATCATGTTTTGGTCCATGCATAACAAACATGTTGATCTTGGTTTGGTCCATGCGTAACAAACATGTTGATCTTGATCTTGGTTTGGTCCATGCATAACAAGCATATTGATCTAGATCTTGGTTTGGTCCATGCATAACAAACAGGTTGATCTGGATCCTAGTTTGGTCCATGCATAACAAACAGGTTGATCTAGATCATGGTTTGGTCCATACACAACAAACAGGTTCATTTATATATTCATTTAGTCCATGCAAAACAAACAGGTTGATCTAGATCATGGTTTGGTCCATGCATGACATACAGGTTGATCTAGATCTTCGTTTAGTCCATGCATAACAAACAGGTTTATCTAGATCTTGATTTGGTCCATGCATAACAAACAGGTTGATCTTGGTTTGGTCCATGCATGACATACATGTTGATTTAGTTCATGGTTTGGTCCATGCATAACAAACAGGCTGATTTAGATCTTGGTTTGGTCCATGCATAACAAACAGGCTGATCTAGATCTTGGTTAAATCCATGCATAACAAACAGATTGATCTAGATTGTGGTTTGGTCCATGCATAACAAACAGGTTGATGTAGGTTTGGTCCATGCATAACAAACAGGTTGATCTAGATCTTGGTTTTGGTCCATGCAAAACAAACAGGTTGATCTAGATCTTGGTTCGGTCCATGCAAAACAAACAGGTTGATCAAGAGCTTGGTTTGGTCCATGCAAAACAAACAGGCTGATCTAGATCTTGGTTTAATCCATGCATAACAAACAGATTGATCTAGATTGTGGTTTGGTCCATGCATAACAAACAGGTTGATGTAGGTTTGGTCCATGCATAACAAACAGGTTGATCTAAATCTTGGTTTGGTCCATGCATAACAAATGTGTTGATCTAGATCTTGGTTTGGTCCATGCATAACAAACAGGTTGATGTAGGTTTGGTCCATGCATAACAAACAGGTTGATCTAAATCTTGGTTTGGTCCATGCATAACAAATGTGTTGATCTAGATCTTGGTTTGGTCCATGCATAACAAACAGGTTGATCTAGATCTTTGTTTGGACCATGCATAACAAACAGGTTGATCTAGATCTTGGTTTGGTCTATGCAAAACAAACAGGTTGATCTAGATTCTTGATTTAGTCTATGCAAAACAAACAGGTTGATCCAGATCGTGGTTTGGTCCATGCAAAACAAACAGGTTGATCTAGATCTTGGTTTGGTCCATGCAAAACAAACAGGTTGATCTAGATCTTGGTTTGGTCCATGCAAAACAAATGGGTTGATCAAGAGCTTAGTTTGGTCCATGCAAAACAAGCAGGTTGATCTAGAGCTTGGTTTGGTCCATGCAAAACAAACAGGTGTATCTAGATCTTGGTTTAGTCCATGCATGACATACAAGTTGATCTACATCTTGGTCTTTTGTGGTAAGATCTCTGTAGAACAAATCAGTTTGACCTTAGTGATCTGATGTATTCTAAAAGTTGATTTGTAAAGATAGATTAGGTATATTCTGGCAATTGTTATTAAGAAATGAAAATCCTTTTCGCAATTGAAAATAAACATTACTACCCTGAATAAATGAAGATCAACCTCTTTGACATTAGCATTGGAGAAAATTGGGCCTTTGGCCTTTCATTATTACTGTTAGTGAAAATTTTAATAAATTTGAAAATTTTCATTATTTTACAAAATTCTTATTGATGTTTAGATGTCGAAATATCCCCACTGCTATAGATGTATAATAATCCTCAAGTCCAGTCAGTTGGCCGGCCTTCCGTCCAGCAGTCTCATTAGTGCAACTAGTCCTGCAGTTTTTAATGGATTGCCATGAAACTTGGTAAATATTATAGGCATAACCTCAAGATGCACATATTAACATGTCAACTTTGCTCCTGCAATTTGTGTTCAAGATATTACCCTTTTTGTATTGTAACAGTGTATGACCTAATCTTGTTAGCGTAACCAGACCCTTAGGTTTGATGGTTTGCCATGAAGCTTGGTAAATATAATAGTCATCACCTGAAAATGTGCACATTATCAAATTACTTTGCTTCTGCAAATTTTTTTAGAGTTCTTGTCCTTTTTATCTTGTAGTTGTATGACACAATCTCATTCAGTCTTGTTTGTACAAACTGGCCCAGCAGTTTTTAATGGATTGCTTTGAAAGTTAGTAATTATTATGGCTGTCAGATGAAGATGTGCATATCAACAAACCACTTTGCTCCCACAATTTTTGTTAGGAGTTATTGCACTTTTTGTCAAGTAGCTTAATGTATCTTGTTAGTGCATATAGTTTTGCAGATTGCTATGAAACTTGGTAAATATTATTGTCATCACCTGAAGATGCATATTTCAACTTGAATCAAGGGAAATGTTATGATCCTTATAGGAAGATGTGCATGTGAAGAAATCACTGTGCTCCTGCAATTTGTGTCAGAATTATTGCTCTTTTGGAGTTGGAACCTGATATTATATATGACAGAATCTTGTGAATGCAACTAGTCTTACTGTTGTGTATTGATGGGTGGAAATGTGGTACATTTTATGGTTATCATCTGTAGAAATGCATTTTGACAAAACATTTTGTTCTCACAATAGTTTATATTAGAATTTCTTCCTTTTATGCCCAGCAGCTAAATGCAGTTTAAGATAGAATCTTGTGAATGCAACTTGTCTTGCAGTCCTTGATGGATCACTAAGTAGCTCGGTATATATTATGGTCATCATAAAATTATGAAACAAATTAACAAATATCTGGGTTTTTTTAGATATGTGTAAGAGTTTTACCCCTTTTTGACTCATGATTGGATGCAGTGACTGATAGAATTTTGTGAAACTTAGTACATATCATCAGATATTCATGTTGACCAATCATTTTATTCGTACTATTTTCAGAAGAGTTATGTACTTCTTTTGACTATAGATTCATCGCCATCATGGATAGGGGTAGGAGGTGGGGGCATATTTATGTTAGCAAATTGCTCACTGTTCATCTATTCTAAATTGGCTTTTCAATTTCATAAAGCAGATAGAATTGTGTGACATCTTGTTTGGTGTGTTCTTGCCAATTAAAGACAGGTGCTTTAGCTTGTAAAGGTGATGCCAGGCCTGCCTGTCAAAACAATTGTGCATGTGGCCAACCAAAGACCTGCTGATTACAAGTCAGTTCACTTCCACAGTCAGGGAGAAGATGACACAGTACAATTAACAGTCCTTTTATACCTCAGTCCCGTCTTGTAGCAATTCATCAGTGTGTATCTTCATCATGATATTTCATGTCATCATATATTGTATTGATATTGCTGGAATATCCCCATACAAATTATGAGCATGATAATATATCAATGTCATTGTACTTTAAGGTGATGTATCATAACATATGTAAGTTAAAGTTTAGAAGGGAATGCAAATTAAAGAGCTTTATGTTTCTCCAATAAAAAGTATTAAATATTTCTGCCTTGTATATATATATATATTGTTCTAAACATTAGTTAACAGACTGGTTTTTCTACTCAGCAAGAGAAACACTAGTCTCAGTGGCAAGTCATTAGAATCATTTTTCAGACAGATATGATTATGAAAAATGATAAATGAATCTTATGTGGATCTTTTCTATTTTATATTAGAGATTCAGATGTGAAAGATAATTTTTAGCTTTAATATCAGTGTGATGAAGTAGCTTCCATTTCCCATAATGCTTGACTAAAATCAAAATGGCAGATGAGATCTCAGACATCATTCCCTCAGCTGTTATTTAGGCACTCAACTGCAAATGTTTTGGCTTTCACCTCTCTTTTTTACATGCTGAAGGTCAACAACACTAGACACAATTACATACTCTTCATACAATAAGGACAATTACATAGGTGCCATTGTTATGAATTGGACCAATCAAATCTGCTGTTAGAGTAGTTGCTTATTTTCATAAATTGGACCAATCAGATCTGTTCTTAGGATAGTTACTCATTGCTATGAATTGGACCAATCAAATCTGCTCTTGGGATAGTTACTCATTGCTTTGAATTGGACCACTCAAATCTGCTCTTAGGTTAGTTACTCTTTAAGTGATGATTTTTGTAATATTTTCTTTCCAGGTCAGTAAGATAAGCTTGGTAGATCTTGCAGGAAGTGAAAGAGCTAATTCCACAGGAGCTAAAGGGGATAGACTAAAAGAGGGAGCAAACATCAACAAGTCCCTTACAACACTGGGAAAAGTTATATCAGCTCTTGCTGAAATGGTACGTGTATGCAACCCTAGTATAAGCAAGCATTAGAATTGTTGAAATAAAAACTTCTGGCTCTGATGTTTTCTGACTTGATATCAGTTCTACAGAGTTTTCCAAAACAGAATATTGTACTTGATTTTATGTCCTACAGCTTTTTACATACTTTCTTGTTCTTTGTAATTTACTGAAACTATATTTTTTAATAATGCAATATTTCTTCTAATATATTGAGATATTTCCTGATTAAGTTATGTTCTCTATTAAACTAGAGAAGAATAGTTGAAATTCTTGCAGAAAATACAACATAGTATAAGATCCATGTGCAGTTTTCAGTAGTTTCTATAGCTACAGTAGGTTTTTATTATAAAATATTTTTAACTGTTGTCATTTGTTCAATATTGAGAGCTTGATTTTACTCATGAAATGTTTGCCTTTTATTTAAAATATTAAAAATTTAATATAGCCAAGTTCTTTTGGAAGATTCTGACATTATTTGCTAAGGATGCTGACATCATCACTGCGAGGCTTCTGAATGTTAATTGGGTCACAGTAATCCATAGTGACTTACTCTTTGACATTTCATCCCCTCTCCAGTGAAGTTAGGAGTTGCAATGTGACCACTTATCTGTATCTTCCTACATTAGTGTTTATGTCTGCAGTTATTTGTTCATAGATAGGGTCACAGCAACCTAATTTTCCTGCTCTAGTGCCTTTTGTTTTCAGAGCTGTTCAGTAATACATACCTGGGACCCAGGGAAGGCAATTTTAATGTGGGGTACTCACCCATAGATGCAGTTTAAAATTTTCTTATCATTTTAATATGAACTTTGTGAAATCAAAGTACCATGGCTTGTATTTTTTAAAAACTGCCTTCCCTGGTTATCATGTATGTTTAAATGGAACAGCCCTCAGCTTTTTCTTCATTACACCCTCAATATCTTTCACATAAAAATTGGTATGTGGGTACAAGTTTGATATGTGGATGTATCTTAAGGAGGGTAACTCTACCATACCGAAACTAGGTTAATGTAACCCAGTTTTCATGCTAAAGTGACTGATTTTCAGCTGTCCTTTCAGTACATCCTGAATATCTTGGGCCCTGATTCACCTACACTGATTAAATTGGTTACATGATCATGGTGAAACTAACTCAGCCATACCAAAACTTAGCCAGCATGATCCAGTTTTCAGAAGTGACTTTTGAATCTTTATTCATTTATTTGTTACACCTATATCGGTTACTACACATGTGCTGCTGTTATCCAGGGGATTTATGTTTACAAGTAATCACCTTGTTTAGTGTTTAGTTATTTAATGTAATATAAATTATTTTATGCCACAACTTCTATAAAATTTAAAGCTAGCAGTACAATTTCCATGTTTCAAAATTATGTAGGCATAAAAATAAATAACTTGGCTAACATCGGGTGTTAAGTGTTATCATTGTTAATGTTATTTCATCCTTTTCAAGTAATGTCTCATAAATAAGTTATCCACCTTATTTTTGTTCTTTTAAAGAGTGCAAATGATTTGGTAATACACATGTAATTTGTAAACTGGCATGCTTGATGTTGTTTAAGAGAGATTTGTGATAAATATGCATGTAATTTAAGTCTTGTTTTAATTTTCATTATAACACCTTAGGTTCTTTTAATACCTTATAAAATGTTGCTATCCTTTTATTTTAATTGTTCTGCTGTCATAAGGACAAAATACATTGTACTTTATTCTAGAGAAGCTGGTACTTGCATGGCAGTCTTAACATCTGTCCATTGTGAACTCCTGAAATATGTTGTGAACTCTGTGCAATCCACTGTGAACTCTATGAAATCCACTGTGAACTTGTGTTCATTAGTCTACTGAGTCTGCCTCGGCAGGAGATTGACACTGCATTCAAATCCATACATATATCCTTCTTTATGTCTGCCCACATCCCAGATTAACCTCAGTGTTAGAGTTTCTTTGTGATCAGTTTCTCAAATAAAATTGGCCACAGGTCATATGTGGATCCATCTTGATGGAGTACAACACCATTTTACTCAAAACTTGGGGTTGGACTTGACATGCAGGTCATAGCCAGCTTCTTGTATCACTCTAGATCTATGGTTCTCAGCCTATTTTCTACAATGACCACACTTGCAGCTCTTGATGTATTATGTGGGCCACATCCACACAACTTACTTTCTTGAATCCATTTGAAAAATGTTGAACCAGATGTTATGTCTGCTGCAGCAGTGTGCTGATGGAGCCACGGGTTGAGAACTGTTGCTCTAGATAAAAAACAAATTACTGCTAGAGTTCGACATTTTGTAGTGGTTTTTTAATTTCACTACTGACAGTAGTTCTTCAATAAATCATAAATATGTAAATATGTTTGAATGGACATCTTGAGAAAGTAGCGCATGCCTTTTTTGCTTACACCATCCCCCCCACCTCGTTTTTTGTCATCCAAATGTATAAAGTAATTTATTTTCTCATTTTTAAAGAACAGCTTTGTTATCCAAATTTTGGGCTGTGTTCAGTAAGGATAGCATTATACACTGTTCATGTGAAAAAGAACTTGACTTTTGTACCTTATTGGAATTTTCACCATATTGGATAATTTCTCACATCATGCTGGCATAGCATTGGATTTTTCCACAATTTAAACATTAATCTTCATGAATTAATAGGTAAATATTACCTGCCTGTAGCAGACAAATATTTAGCTAATATCTTTCAGTAAATGGATCTGAACACTCTTCTGGCAAATGACATTTAAGGCAAATTAACCATGTATCTAGGTTACAGCAGCTCAGTTTACAGGTCAAGTTCTATGTTGTTAGTGAGTAAAACAACAGTGAAACAAAATTTTCATGCAATTCTCACAGCAATCAATCTCTCATCTGTTAGCTGTTGCCATTTAGTTATCACACTGTCAGATGTTTAGCTTTAGCCTTTCTAAATGCAGCCCTGCTTATTTCAGATAATTAAATTTTGTCTTAAGATCAAGCATAGATTAATTAAAATTTGTTAAATTTGTCTGATTATCCAAATTGCTTATTTACTGTCAGTGATTTTGGATTATCAAGGTTAGTTGGTATACTATAAATCAGTTTTCACATGCATATGAATTCCTGAAATTAAAAGTATGCAAATTTTATTTGTAAAATAGAAATATGCATGATGCCAGTAAGCTGATTGTTAAAATGTTCAATCACAAATATGCTGAATTTACAAGACTTTTACATAGGTAAAATGTTATATATAATTCACAGTATAATGTTCTTATATGTTATTACTTCTGTTTATTTAGTTTCATAGTGTTAATAAACATTATAGATAGTTGTAAGGAATGAAATTCACCTATTTTATCACAGTGGCACAAATATTAGAGATGATGGTGAACCATGTTTGCCAGTAGTGCACAAAAAATGTTAGAGAAGTAAATTTATTCAGTATGTGTCATTTGTAAATCATAGTAATATGGTATGTTATGGTATATTATAATAATATGATATAGTACCTGATATTGTAATAATATGGTGTATTATATTACAGTAAGATGTTATGTTAAATGGTATATTATTTTATAATAATATGGTATATTACATTTTAGTAATATGGTATATTATAATAATATTGTATTTTATGTTTTAGTAATATTGTATATTATAATAATATGGTATATTATGTTATATTATGGTAATATGGTATGTTATGAGATTGTTGGTTGTGAAGTTTAGAGAAGTCTTTGTTAAGTTCATTGAAAAGTATTAGAGACCCATACCCAAAAAATAATTGTTTCACACACACACCCAAACAGTTACATATCAGTTTTATATCATTTAAACTTTTTCATATTAAACTTTCAGTTTGTTTATAGTTAATGAAATAGATTTGTTCTCATAGATTTTTTAAAAATATTTTTGTCTCAAGCAAAAGTTCATCTTGAGATCATACTGTTTAAATATACATGGGGTATTTTTGAGGAAGAACCATATTTTGTGTATTTTCACATGATTTGGCTTGGAATGAAGGGGATCTGTATTCTGCTTGTCCAAGCCATGAGTTGACAGAATAACAGTGGTTTCTCTTTGGTTTAATTTGAAAATTTAAGTAAATGTTTCCGTTTGATTGTGAAAATTCTTAAGATTTAGATGAATGTATGGAATTCTAAAATAAGCAACAGCTGACTGATCATAGATAATTGGACGATGGCAGTTAGTCAGTTGCTAAACTTAGAATTTACATATTTCAGTTTTAATACATGTCAGAATCAATTATGTTCATGAATTAGAAAAACACAAATGAGTGCACAAAACAAAATCTAATGGATACCAGCCTGGAACAGGGGCCCCGAGTGGCCAAGTGGTCTAAAGCTTTCTCTGTTACGGATCACTGCCATCTCACCTCTGTCTGTGTGGGTTTGAGTCTCGGATTCGGCAAATGTGGATATGTGAGAAAGCTCACCAGTGGCTTCTTGTGGGTCGGTGGTTCTTTCCGGGGATTTCCCGGTTTCTTCCTCCACCATTAATACTGGCCGCCATGTATAGCCTATAGTCTGCTGAAAAATGGCGTTAAGCCCTACAACAACAACAACAACAACAACATCTAGCCTGGAACAAATGTTTGGAAAATGTTTCACATGTATAGGCACAGTCATTTGCATGACCTGTTCAATTTTTCATTAATCAGAACAGAACATGGGTTCATTACATTATTTTTAATTGCTAAAAATACCTTGAGGAAGAACTTGTAATGTCCAATTCATACCGAGCTTGTTAACAAAGAGAAAAAGTTTCATTAGAAAACAATGCAGATGTCACTAAATTTTTTCACTTAAAGTTTCATCTTTGTTTCAATCTTGTGCAAAAGTAGTATAATGAAGAACGATTCATTATTTATTTAACATATATACTCACTTATGAGTCCAACTACAAACATCAAAGGGTGCCCCGAGTGGCCAAGTGGTCTAAAATGCTCACCATTACAGGTCATTGCCATCTCACCTGTCAGCATGGGTTCAAGTCTCAGATTCGGCCAATGTGGATATGTGAGAAAGCTTGCCAGTAGCTTCTCGTGGGTCGTTGGTTCTTTCCGGGGTTTTCCCGGGTTCTTTCTCCACCGTTAATACTGGCTACCATGTATAACCTATCTTGTACTGAAATGGCATTAAACCCTACAACAGCAACAACAAACATCAAAGAACCAGATTTCCCATTGCATAATGCGCCAGCAGATTAGGGTCTGTGTTGTAAGTTCTAATGACTACTCCTAGCAAACTGCTTATACCGTATCTGCTGGCAGATTTTGTGACAGCAGATCTGGATCAACTGCAGATCTGGGTCCATTCAGTTTCTTTTAGACTTGACTTATAAGTGAATATATATGGTAAATGTGTATTGACCTTAAACTTTATGAATAACTGATTTTTAGTTTTTGAAGTTTTCCAGAATCATCCAAATGATTTCACAAGTTACACACTTGATCTACATCCATGAAATTAAAATCCATTTTAAAAGATAGAATGTTATGGTCCTTTGTATTTGTATGTATTTTACACGTGTTTGACTTTTCACCTTTGATCAGATTTTTAATGTAATCTTTTAAAACTGTAATGAAAAATTACTTTAAAATGAAAATAAATCTCTTTTGACAGAAAAAGAAGAAAAAGGGTGGTGACTTCATTCCCTACAGAGACTCTGTACTGACATGGTTACTTCGAGAGAATCTGGGTAAGTTCCTACACATGTACATATTTATTAATGATGAATATCACTTGGAATAATACCTGTTGTGAAAAAAGATAAAAATTTTATTTTAGATCATCATGTTTGAAATAAAAATCCACAATATTTTTTTAATGCACAAGGTAAATGTAAGTACTCTTTAAGAATCAGAACTACCCAGGTACAGTTTTGAATAATATCTTAATTTAGGTACAGTTTTGAATAATATCTTAATTTTGACAGGTACATGTAACACCCCCACCCCCACCCCAGAAATTAGAGTCATTTTGTCTTGCCTGCAAAGTTTAGGTGAGACATAGGAATCACTTTTCTAATGGCAACATGAAGGTTAACTTTTTGCATTTATCTCTGACACTGACATTTTTGTATGTACAGTCATGAAAACATTATTCATATAATCATTTTGGAGAGCGTTAATCACTGTGGGCAAAAGTAGTTCACAGTGACATACTTTTTACACTGCAATGATTTCAGTTTTTATCACTTAACTTGGTTTTTCCGACACTGTTATATGTTTAATAATGAAATTTAATGAGTATATCCATCTTGGAGGTTACTACTCACCACTTGGCAGAGTAGTTCACAGTGACCTGAATTACGCGTTCCAATGATTACCATAAGCTTTTGCATTTTGCTCAGTTTCTCAGACTACTGTTGCATGTAAAGTCAAGAAACTGGATGGGTGAATTTAAAAAGTAGTACAGTAACCTACTTTTCATGCTCTTTGAGATTTTGGATTATACCACAGCAAAGGAGGCAAGATGTAGCATTATGCAGAATTCTTATCAAACTTTGATATCAGCTCAATCTTATTACATGGGTACAGGTGTATGAGTTACTGGCACATTGTAAGAGGACTTATTAAACAGCAAAGTGCAATGTGCTGTCAATATTTTCTAATTGGTAATCATTTTGTTTTGTATTTGATGGTTGCCACAAACCACAAATTGAAGGACCTGGTGAACAGTGATATTCCTTGGAAACAAAAGGACTTTTTCTCCAGTCCATGAATTTAGGGCCCAATGAGCAATAATATTCCTTGGAAATGATAGGACTTTTTCTCCAATCCATGAATTTAAGGAACATATAATCAGTGTTATTCCTTGGAAGGGATAAGGTTTTTTCCCTAATGAATCAAGATAAATACTGGTAAATAATAATTAATTTTCTGTTAAAAAGAAACACCATTGAGATACTATAAGGATCCAGTAACAATGAAAAACTCTTGTCCATTTCAGGAGGTAACTCTAAGACAGCCATGATTGCAGCATTAAGTCCTGCTGATATAAACTTTGATGAGACACTCAGCACCCTCAGGTAATGTACATCTTATCATTGGCCCTGTCTGTATAAAATATTCTTGTTCAGAAAACTGTTGACTTGTGTATGTAATTAATATATAGTCAAGCTTGTGTTTAAAGACCACAAAGCTTGTCTTTTCTGAGCATGTGCTCTTTACATAGGAAAACATACAGATTTATGTTTCTGGGTCAAGGGGGCCTTGCTTTTAAAGGACTGTATTGAACAAGGGATATTTTCTGCCCCTCCCCCCATTTTTTTTCATAGTGATGTTGCCATGGAAACAGATAAAAGAAAATGTTTAAATTTTCCAACCTTTCCATGTATTTATCACTGATGGGCATATCTAGAATTATTCAACATGTTCACAAATATATTTTATATGCCTGCCACATTGTGTTAGGATATTGTCTGGCCATCCTTCCATGTGCGCATCTGTTACCAAGTTGGTTTCCATGCAATAACTGAAGTTGTCCATCTACCGCTACCATACTTGTGAATGACTTCCGCTTAGGCTATGAAAAATCTTTGTCAATTTTGGGCTCAAAAACTGAAAGGTTAAGGTCCCTGTCACTTAAAGAACAAAAATGGTTTTCACGTAATAAATCGGACTGGACAACATCTACAGTTACCCAATTTTGTGGAAGGCTTGCACATGGAAGAACTGTATCAATTTTGTAGTCAAAAGATCAGATGTCATGGTCTCCATGATGGAAAGAAGGACTATGGTTTCTGCCTAGTGGCTCAGGTTTTCTATCATCTGTAGTTACCAAACTTTGTGAATAGCCTGCACTTAGTGTAAGGAGGAATCCTATTAGTTAAAAGATGAGAGGTCTAGGCCTCAATGACTGAAAGAAGAAAAATGCTTGTTACACATTGTCGTTAGTTGTACATCACATACCAGGACCAGATTACACATTGTCGTTAGTTGTACATCAAATACCAGGACTAGATTTTGTGAATGACTTACACTTTGGGTAAGAAAAAAAACTGTCTATTTTGGGTTCAGAAAGTGAAAGATCCAGCTTGCTGTGACTGAAAGAGGAAAAATGGTTTTTGTATAAGTTCTAAATCACATACCATGATGAAAGTTTGCAGAGGGCTTATGCAAACAGTATGGAAGAAGCCTGTTGATTTTGGGGTCAAATGTCTAAGTCAGTATTGTTTAAAAAAATGGATTCTGCAGAATGACCTTATTGTAGGGTAAGTTTCTTGAAAATGATGCCACTTGGACATGAGATATGGGCACCACAGTGGTGAGTTTGAAAATATTGTTACTGTTACTCCTCTTGAATGGGTGGTGATATCTACATGGAGTTTTCATGAAAAGACTTTTTTATGTCTAGTTGATCCTAATTGAAAATGGTTTTCTGTTGTTGTTGTTGTCGTGGGGCTTAACGCCATTTTTCAGCACACGATAGGCTATACATGGCGGCCAGTATTAATGGTGGAGGAAGAAACCATGAAATCCCCGGAAAGAACCACCGACCCATGAGAAGCTACTGGCAAGCTTTCTCACATATCCACGTTCACCGAATCCTAGACTCGAACCTACGCAGACAGAGGTGAGATGGCAGTGATCCGTAACAGAGAGCGCTTTAGACCACTCGGCCACTCGGGGCCCCAATTGAAAATGGTGCTGCTTGGACATCCAATATTGCCAACACATTGGCCATCTTGAATATCTTGTTGTTGCACCCCCCACCCACCCCCAATAGATGGCCATATCAGTATGGGGTTTTCACCAAAAAACTTCTCATGATGTCTACTTGGTCTTTTTTTTCATTTTTCGATTGTTTTTTTTAGGTGGCAACATTTATCCACTTTTGTGCTTAGATATTGTAAAATGCTGCTGCATCTGATGAAAATGGTGTCATTTCTGACATTCAGTATGTCCACCATGGCACTCATCATGAAAATGGTGTCATTTCTGACATTCAGTATGTCCACCATGGCACTCATCATGAAAATCTTGTTATTGCTGTTCCCCCTGAACAGAAGTCATTTAGAGATAAGGGGGGGTGGTTCATCAGAGACTTGTGATGTCTTGTTGGTCCCAGATGAAAATGGTGCCAATGTGATATTTTCAAAACATAAAACTTTTTGTTAATTTTTTTTTATTGTTGTCCTCCTTGATTTGTTATCATATTATCCTTCAGTTACAGTGTTCCATACAGAATTCATCTCATATAAAAGAAAATTAGTAAGAAAATCTCCCTGCCTAAATGTATTGCTCAGGAGTTTACAATAGAAAGAGTTTACAATAGAAAGAGTTATGTTTTCACTATATTCGGGGACCAAAACACAGTTTTCATGAGGCATCTATAACTTAACCTTTCCAATAGAGTAGAACCTGTTTTGAGAGACCATGCCTTTTGCCAAAAGTCATGATCTTACAAGTCTAGTCATAACAGTGTATTGAGTGTGTTGAGAACCATGTGGTCTGTCATGGCAGTGGTCTTTCAGTGCAGGTTTCATTGTATAACCATTGGCATACCACAAGATTCCAGTGGGTAGTATTGTCCAATTAATTTAATGCACAATCAATAGACTTTTTTAAAAAAAAAAATTCAATATCAAGCAACCTGTTGTTGGATTTTCATATCTTGTTGGCACTTGGAATTCAAACAGTGATTATGAACACGGTCATTGGGCAGTTAACTATTAAAAAGATTGATTACCAGTTGACTACATCATGACTGAAAGAATTAATAGCATAAAGTAACTTGTTTTTTTGTAGATATGCAGACAGAGCCAAGCAGATTATGTGCAAGGCTGTGGTTAATGAAGATCCAAATGCACGGCTGATCCGTGAACTAAAGGAGGAAGTGTTGAAACTCAGGGAACTGCTTGCACAGGAGGGAATAGAGATTGGAGAAGGTACGTAGAGGATCAACTTCAAAACAGGCCTAGATATACCCAAAGGGGTGCCATTTTTAACTAAAATATCCAAATGTTGTCAATATAGCACCCATATAGTGTGGGAGTGACAAATGCAAGAACTATGCTTCAACGTTGAAGCATAGTTCTTGTATTTGTCATGGATCCCATTTCATTTTCATAGAAGCAGTTGAACAAAAATACAGTTTAAAGGCCATCTGCCACACATGCCATTTTATAGCTGAAATCAGCCACTTGTGACATTTGCAAGAATTTTTTTTTATTTAAGAAAAAACAGCATTTTTACATATTCTGTCCACACATCACAAAAACCAGTCACAACCAGTCAGCTGACTAAGTGGTGATGATTTATCAGTACAGCAACCAGTACAATGATGCATGCTGAGTTTATCCAGTAAGAATTGTTGCCCAATGACTAATGTGTATATGTAAAGATTGCCTTATTTTTGTAGAGAGTTTAAGACCTGGGGGGGGGGAGGGCTTTTATTGAGGTGTTGTAAGTAATAAAGGGATCAAAGATGGTCCATAATGGCTTGCAAGTCTTTCATTCATTATTAGCCAACCTTTGATGTAGGTAAGATAAAAAGTGGAGACTGACCAAAAAATTATTTTGGCTGAAATACTTGCATGCATAAGCTTTTTGATCTTTTAATTGTTTAATTGTTCTTGTGCTTTTCAAGAAGCTTTGAAAGGAATTTTTATTGAAAGCATTTATCTTTCTTTGGTCAGTTAATATCAGTATGCCAAAATGTGTACATTCTCCCAATGATAAAATGTCATTGGTTAAAAATATTGCAAGAAGTTCAACAATGCTTAGAAATAAAAAGTTTATCTAGTTGGTGCAGGCAAGTTGCAAAGGTCCCAAGTTTGCATTGTGTGTTTCATGCAAAGTGGAGCATTAGATAGTGTTTGTGGACCCAGGAAGAAAATACATTGGCATTGGACCAACAGGGCAGGTGCCAATTCTGAATGATACTTTTGCAGCTTATGTTATTGTCTTGTAAATAGGTAGCAATTATACAATTTTTAAGTATAAATCAGTAATATGAAATATAAAGTTCCACACTGTTATTATTTATAACAGTATTATAATTATACATCAGAGAACAGTATGAAAAGGCATTGAACCATTACCTCATGTTTTATTTTACCAGGCTTACATGGTATATTAGAGAGTAACAAAGGTACTAGATCCAGAAAGAGTTCTGTCACAATAGAAGGTGGGGAAGATGCTATAGAGAGGCTGAAAATGTCAGAGAAACTCATTGCAGAGCTGAATGAATCCTGGGAAGAGAAGCTGAGGAAGACTGAAGAAATTAGAAAAGAAAGGTAATTATTATCAAAATGGTACAGCAGGGTTTGTTATGATACCCTCCATTGGCCCATTGCTGCATCTCCTAAATTGCTGGGGGAATTCACAGTACTTTATAGTTATATTGCCCTTTGGGTAGCCAGCTGTATGGGAAAGATTATCTGTGGTTTCCACTCCTGGGAGAGGTCAAAGATCAAAAGCACAGAGGTTTCAGCTAGAATGACATTTTAAAATAATTTCTGAATAAACGTTGTTCATGCATTTGTAGCAGAAATATGATATTTAACAGATTTTGCATTACTGTATATATTTGCGTCTAAACCCATTCACATATAAGCTGATCCCCAAAAGCTGAATGGTATAAATACTAAAAGGTGCATGACCCACATAAAAGCTGACCCACAAGTCCGAGACGACATCACAAGATGCACGCGGTAAGTTCTAAATGTATTTATTCAGGCAAAACTTCCATTAGCAAACATTACACACATATCTCTCTCAGGGTTGGCATGTATGATTATTATGTAGAAATGGTATAAATTTGTTTGAAAAGTCAAGAAATTTATTTAATTTCTTGTTTTCTCATTGTTTTTGCCTAATTCAAATTTCTGTATAACTTGATCGGACAAGGACAAGAATTGAGCATTTGTGGGTTGCTGTAACACTACCTCTCTCTTTTGACTATTGTTTTTTTATGTGTTATTGCATTAGACTTTTTATGTCATTGCACCAGTAATTACGTTTTTATAATGTCTTGAAATTGCAAATACCTAACTCATTAAAATGTGATCCCAGTATGACAACATGAGCAACAATAGAGTTTGATTCCACGCTCACAATTAGACTAGTGAGCATATTTACATAATGGCGCCACTGCATGTTCATTGTAGGTTTGAACATTTGCTGAATCAAATACATTCACTGAATGAAGTACATCTCTTGGATTCGAATCAATTGCACCACTGCACTCAACTTTAATGATATCTTCAAAATACAATAATAAAATTTCAGAAAAAAAATGCTTCGAAAATTATGCTAATACCATAAAGTCTGAGTTGTAGTTTGCTATGATGTAAGTGACTTTACACCCCATTTTACAAAACTACAGTAATCATGCTAATATCATAGAGTGGAAGGCTATTGCACATCTAAAAAGTACTAGTATAGTTGCCGGCCAATATTCCCTCTTAACCCCAAGCCAATTTCAGGGTTTTATGATTAACCAGCCTGGTTTGCAGTCAGAAGACAAAAGACAAATCACAAACAAAGGAGACGCAGAAACATCCAGCTTTCCATTGTGTGGAAAATTATGATTTTGTTCAGCCAAAACACAGAAGGAAAATAGATTGATGATCTTAGTTGATCTATATTTTGAATTTTAGCCTCTATTATTACCATTCCTTCATGAACATGTAACAGTTATGCTGGTTATGTGCCTTGCACAATTGAATGTGTGTACCTTTTCTTATAGATTACTGCAATTATTAGCATTGCTTATGTCATTGAAAAAAAGTAACTCTTGAGCACATGGATAAATGTAAATGAAACAGCTATTACCGATTAGCTGAAGTATTATATGGAAGAATGTGATTTGGTTGAAACAGTGAATAAAGCAAAATCTGCATCTAATATGTTTGGGAACAAACAAGGATTACAGTGATGCTATGCATGATATGGACTGTGTAAGTACTGTACATTATAGTACATCCTGGTCTCCCGTGTAAACTTGAACTGGCATGTGAATTATGAAGTCTTTATTTACCTTTATTTAATTTCGTGTTGGAGAAATCAGAAAATATGCACATGCAGAATAATAACAAAAGCAATCATAGTAGTTTATAACAGTATAGTAAATGTTGAGGCTCCGAGAATGTATTTCTTTTACATACATATATGTCTTAGGACATGTAAAAAAAAATTTTTTAGTGTCCCAAGATTTACAGCCATTATGGTAGTCAACAAAAAAAAAAATCCCATAAAAACTTTAAGTTGAGACCTTGGCCTGTGGATAAGCCAATCCTCCTTTTGCAAGACCTTTATTTTTTCCTAAATTATTTGGCATATACGTTATGACCCACCAGTCATTGGTGGTGGGGGGTATGGAGGTGGGATTGGAACATGCAATACAACCTGGAAGATTTTCAGTCCATTGCAGTTGTTTTAGTCATTAACTTGCGATTGTTGCATGGAATTCTAAGCTGAATGGATCCATCCGACCTCAAATTCATTCCACTATTGCTTAAAAGTTAATTTTTTTTTTTGTCAGCAGTGAAAGTTGCAACATCTGAACCATTGCATTAACTATTTCTATCTAGCCACGATTGAAAATTTTGACATTTTCTACATAACCTCAACAGAAAGCTTCATAAAAGAAAAAAAAAATCTGAATCTTTCTTTTGATGTTCTTAAAGGCCATGCTATTAATACATGTTACAAGGACCATGCCTTTTTTAAATTTGTAATACTTCAGGTTTTCTGAAATAAAATGGCCCATTTTCTCTTTATGTAACCATTGCACATTAGGTCAATTACTTTGAGTGACATATCAACCTGTTAACTAGTTTACTGATTTTTAAATAGCAGTTATTAGGCAAAAGAATAGATGAACTGAATTCAGATACAATTTCAGTGTATTACTATTCTCTGTTATAGGGAGGCTGTGTTAGCAGAAATGGGTGTTGCACTAAAGGAGGATGGAGGAACAATAGGAGTTTTTTCTCCCAAAAAGGTTTAAAAATTATTCTTTTCATCACATTTTCTTAAATGAGCTGTTTGACTCAGGATGTGCTATCCTGGAGGCTTTGAACAACAAAGTTGTCACCTTAAAACATTTTTTCTTCTGTATTATAAAATTTAAATGTGGCAATACTTACCTACATATCAAGGTAAGTATTCTGAATTTGTGCATTCCTGCCATTTCTCAGGGTAATACCTTTCAGCATATTGTTCCTTTTTTTTTTCTCTATTCACATTTCTGTCTCATTGTATTATCAGATGACATTCTTTGTCACTGTGAGCTTCTTTTGAGGCTATAGAATAGTTGAGTATAGCTTAAACAAACTTTTATTGAAATAGAAACTTGTTATTTTATTTAGCTTAGTGTCTGGCTTGCATAGGATTGAGAAAGTAGATTCAGAAAGTTAAATTTGGAAAATCAATGGAGCCAATGATGGAGCACAGTTGTTGATTAATTGCTCTTGAATTAGAGTATGTTTACATTGTACAAAAAACAATATTTTTGTGTATGTAGACTCCTCATCTTGTCAACCTGAATGAAGACCCACTGATGTCAGAATGTTTGATCTACTATATTAAAGATGGAATCACAAGGTAAGACAAGTTTCCATGCCCCTTGACTGCTTTTCTAGCATTTTCAGAAATTTCATGCAACGTTTCAATGGCCTGTCGACACTATATGGTAAATTTCTTGGTTACGAGGCACATGTACTTTATTCTATTTAATGTCCATGATAAATTATGGAAAAATGACCACAGAATATATTCAGTGATAACTTGGGGATGTGCATGAGTTGGCATGCATAACCATTTACTGCATAATTATTAAATGTTAATTGTTCCTATACCAGTTTAAAATGTGCTACAGAAAGTCAAGAATAAGTGGTGATTTTGAAGCAACTGGGGCAGACCCTCTACAACAGTACTTATTTACTTGAACATATTCTGCAAAACCTACATTCAGTTTTGTTCCTAAGTGAATGACATGAGAAAGGAACTATTAAATTATGAAGTAATACCCATTGAAGCAGTTTGACGTTTTAATGACAGAATTATCTGATTCACTAGTAAGCAAGATATGGTGTCAGAATTCATTTTCCATATACCTCAGTATTAGCATTGGAGAAAATGAAAATGTTTTGCACAACACATGTATGCCTTGATTCAAGTTGGCACAAACATTCTGAGCAATCAGAATTGGTTGCTTTGCTGCATTTTTTTCAAGATAAATGTCCCAAAAGTGGGACAAATTCACGATAAATTTCCCAGAAGTGGGATACATTAAGATAAATGTCCCAAAAGTGGGATACTTTCAAGATAAATGTCCCAAAAGTGGGATACATGCAAGATAAATGTCCCAAAAGTGGGATACAGATAAAAGTTACCTGATTCAACATTAGATTCACACTAGGTACTTATATGGCAATTTTGACTTACAGGAAAAAATTGAAATCTTGTAAATGCAGATACAAAATCAATGTAGAACAAGAAAGAATGAGCTATGTTAAAATTAATGTTATACTAATAAAACTCTGTAAAAGCCAGTGTATCTCACAGTTGCAGTTTTCATGGAATTGTTGATTTTGTGTACATTTTGGCACCAGTTGTAGTTGGCAGATTTAAAATATATTTTCCAAAAAACTTTTTCAGTCCTCCCTTTTTTTAAAACACATAAACCCAAGGATTCTGCACCAAACTTGAATACTTTGGAAATGTCTTGTGTTAGTTGAGTTAATGGATTAGTAAGTGTAAGACATCAACAAAGGGAGGTAATCAGTGATATTAATATTGACCTGTTGACAGTGTGAATTGCAGGAAATTTTTATAAAGGCATAATAATAATTTTGGCCTGCTATTGCAGAAGAAGAAGAAATTTATGCAAGTCTTGGAAAATTATCACAAATATTGATTTTACAACCAGTGTCCTGATCTAAAAGTATTAAGTATTTGGTATTCAAGACTGGTACACAGTTCAGTTAAGAATTAGTGGTCAGACTTAAGAACTGACTTCTCAAAAAACTGTGTGCTCCACCCATTATATGTAGCATAATTTTTCTTTAAAATCCTTTTCTTAAAAAAAAAGTCATGGTGATTGAAAGAGGAATTTGAAGTACATCACTCCCTCAATAACTCGCGCCCTGATAACTCACAAACCCGCTTATAACGCGTGGTCAGGCATGGACCCCATTTTTTTTTAAAACCAGAAAATAGCCCCCCCTCCAAATTGATCCCTATTTCTTGAACTTGCAAAAAAATCGCGATCAAAATTGGTAACTGAAATGTTGATATATCGCTCGTTTTATGGTTGAAAATGGTAGATAGGACCTGGAAATTTTAATCAGCATATTGAAATTATCAGCTTCTAATAACAGGTCATATAATTTGTTACATTTTCTTTCCAAGCGACATTCTTAGTACACGGTAATTAAAGATATTCAAGGAAATTTCGACCAGTGAAAATGTCACTTACACCTAGTGTAGGCCGTACATTAATATTTAAATGCCAATTAAATGATTTTTATTAAGTGAATTTGTGTTTTAATTCTATCTTTTATTTCCACTTAAGTGTAATCATCATAAATGCAGTGTGTATTTAAACATAAAATGTTTCAATTGACCTTAACAGCTATGTCCGCAAGCATTTCTCTGAGAACCTAATTAAGTGCCAACAGTGTTTTGATAACTGACTTGTGGAAGTATTTGTTGTATTGTTGTACTGAATTAAAAGCTGGCCTCCTTTGTATTATCACGTTAATTATGTCTTTTGAATCAAACAAAGGAGGTGGGGAAAAAGTTAAAAGGCACACAAATCCGACATACTTAAAATCTAGCAGCCCCGGTGGTATGTCGGGTGAACTCACTTCAGTTGATCAGTCGAACACTGTTATAAATGTTCTTGTATATGTAACATAAACTACCTTAAATTAACTGACTCATTCATAACTGTGATCAAAGATAGCAAGGCAACCAAGTGAAACAAATACTTTGCAAAATAAAGAGTTTGGTTTCACAGATATGGACCATTGTGGGCTTGCGATTTTCAGAGAATTCCTGAACTGGCACTTAGAGGTGTCCTCAGGGATGATGATAAGTTTCACTATTACTTTCAATGAAATCACGACATCAATATTGTACTAAATGAACAATAAAAACATTGAGTTTCGACATAGGTGATTGTCTCACAAAATAAATGTCGCTAGATTTTGAAAAAAAAAAGAATCTTGTTTGGTGGTGTATCAACAGTTAGGTTAGTACCCAGCTACTTTGACTCCCGACATGGTAGTATACTATACAATACCACTCCAGGAACCACACTAAACTACAAAAGAAAAAGCAGTGACGTAATACACAGATGTTTTCATGTACACATGATGGTTGTTGAAACCAGTTGGAACGATTTTTCACATGTTGGACAGTTTGAAAATAAATGTTATTTATACAGAATAACGAACAACTTCATTAGAAAAAGTGCATTATTAACAATTATTATTGACATGATTGTAAAACGAGTATTCAGTCATTAAACAGCCCAGTTCCCTACCCTAAACCCCCCCCCCCGCAGTTTTCTCAATGTGTAAGTGGATTTTTTCAAATTTTGGAGGTCCCTCGGTAACTCGCGCCCTCGCTTATAGTGCGGTCTTTGTTTGTGGACCCCCATTGTGCGCGAGTTATCGAGGGAGAGGTGTATATGGTGAAAATTTCATGAAAACTGGAAAAAGAGATGTAATGATCTGAAAATTGTAAATGTTTTAAAGTAAAAACCCTGTAAGTGACAGTCTGAGCTCTGTTATGGCAGCCAGACAAACCTAAATTCATGAAGTCTGCTTTGCTAAGCTCTCGCACCTAATTGGGTGATTGGATTGATCAGCAGGCCATTTTAATCAAAGGTGATTAGTGATTAAAGCTTTGGTTATGAAATAAATGTCTTTTTTCTTCCGGCAGGGTTGGACGAGCAGATGCAAGTAAGCAGCAGGATATACAGTTGATTGGAACTTACATCAAGGAGGAACACTGCTACTTTGAGAATGATGATGGTGAGCTTTGTCTTTTAACTCCTTTTTCATTGAATTGAACTCTGTCAATAAATACCTTGAAACGTGAGTGATTCCATTTAATCAGTGACATTGAAATATGTGGCAAATGATTTGCTGATTTACTCTTGCCTGACACCTTGAGACTTGAACAACTGAAGTCTGGAACAAAGTATCAGGTGTAGCAACAGTTAGGTTTCCAGGTTTTACTGCATCAATCCTCAGATAACTGACACTGTTTGATCACATGCTCCAACTCAGTCATCTGATTGGTTCAACATGACAACATATCTAAATTTAGTTACTAGCTTATTAACATAATACTGGCTACAATGACATCATGTCTGGTAGAGAAACCCTAGTCGACAAAGAGGGGCCTAAAAAGGGGCTAGAGAAGGATGCACTGTGTATTACTTAAATTATATTTAATCAATTAAATTACAATTTAGATGTATGTGACCTTAATTCAGTTTCTTAATTAATCTGTCACCAACATTTTGGGTACCATTCAAATCATCAACATAGCCAAGAATTTGTTTGTAGAAAGTACTTGTATAGGTACTGTTTTGGAGTCCAATATAGGTGTTAAATTATATAAAAGAATGTTATGGGGTCAAATGGTGGTGAAATTATATCAATGAATGTTTGGGGTCCACTGAAGGTGTTAATTATATCATTGAATGTTTGGGGTCCAATGTGGGTGTTAATTATATCATTGAATTTGTAATAAGTTCATTATGCATAAGTAATGTTTCCTCAGAAGACATGTTACTCGATTATGATGTTTAGAATACATCCCCTACCATACTAATCATAATGTTTGGTTTGCACTTTATATACAGGTGGTCATTATATGCAGACAAAAGTTAAAGCACTTTTATTTTAATTATTGAACAGCATGCAGTTACCATAAATCAAGGTCCTTTTCATGTTTCTTCTAGGTAAAGTTGTATTGCACCCATGTCAAGGAGCCCTTTGTTATATGAATGGGAAACAGATCACAGAACCAACAGAGATTAAGATTGGAGCCAGGCTTATCCTGGGAAAAAACCATGTCTTCAGGTTTAACCATCCTGTTCAAGGTTAGTCATAAAGTATCTTTGGGCATAACTGATCTTGAATGCAAACAATAGTCTCAGTATTTTGTCACCCAAAGAGAAAGCATTGTCCACAAACATTTTATCAGGCTGAAATCACACATCACCTCTGAATCTGATGTCAATCAGAATGAAGGTGGCAAAATAAGCAGAACATACAAAACATGCAGATGACTTGTTTTGGGGAATTCCTAGCATTTGGGCAACATCTGACAACATACTTCTAGTGTTTGAGCAAAGATCCAATAGCAGGTTTCCCAAACATAACCATATATTATGTATGATGATCTTGTATCTGTGGTTCATCATACCTCCTTTCATCAGTTCTATTCTTTGATTACTATCATATTATTTCTTTATAATAATGAATTGAGTCATAGTGGGAAAGGTTTTAAGCAGAGTAATCCAAGGTCTTATTTCTCATTCTTATTCAGATAAACCTTGGCATAAATGGTCATAAAGAACTAGAGGTCTAAATTCACACTGTTAAAGGTCATTTAGAACCAGTGGTCTAAACAGCACATAAAAAGTCATTTAGAACTAGAGGTCAAAATACAACATTGTTTAAGGTCATTTAGAACTGGAGGTCTAAGTACAACACTGTTGAAAGTCTTTTAGAAATTGAGGTCTAAATACAGCACTATTAAAGGTCATTTAGAACTTGAGGTCTCAATACAATGCTGTTAAAGGTCATTTAGAACTAGAGGTCTAAATACAACATTGTTAAAATAAATGATGCCCTAACTTTGATGGAACTTTATATAAATGTATCAAAATGGTGATTTGATGATCCATGAATGCTTATTTAATAAGGTTTTATAATAACCAGTATATGAGCCTTCTGTCTTTAACTAGTGATTAAATCATTAACCTTGGATGCTTTCATAAGGTGTTATGATAACCAATCAGTGGTCCTTCTGTCATTAACTAGGGATTAAATCATTAACCATGGATGCTTTGGTAAGGTGTTATGATAACCAGTCAGTGGTCCTTCTATCATGAACTAGGGATTAAATCATTTTACTGCTAGATATTATCTTAACTTTAATTTGCAAAAGGGTCTAATAATCATATTTTTGAATGAATTTAAAAAAAATCAAATGCATAATCTTTTTCTCTCCTTTTCAGCAAGACAGAGTAGAGCCATTCTGCTAGACTCAGCAGAAATGATAACAGGTATGTCACAAAGTTGCTAAATACTACATGATTGTCGAGTCAGGTATGGATCACATAGGTAAACTTGAAGTATGGTAAGTCCAGTTATGAGATAGTATTTTTGTCTTCTTTGATTACCCAAACTTGGTGAAGATGAGTAAAAAGCATGGTTCAGTAAGACTGATCATTGGAAACATAATTTATGTAGCTACGTCCACTGTCAGAATGACTTATAAAGCATGGCTCAGAAAGAGTTCTGATCACTGGGAACATAATTAATACAAGTTAATTTTCAACGAATGATATTCTGATTTTTGAGGTAAGATGATCAAGGAACTATTGACAGGCTGTGTGCCTCCGTGATTATCACATGTTAGTTGGCTATGTAAATCATATGTTAACTTCATCAATAATAATAATTGTAATAAATAACACGAATAATAATGTATATTCCTGTCAATATTATTTGAATATATTGTAAAGTTCCAATTTCAGACAAGTTAATATGGGTGTAAGGAACCTCACTCAATGTACATGCACCTCTGTGCATTTAGGAAAGTATGAATAAACACCTAATGCATGTTAGTAACATTATTGTTTGTTTTCTTGATGGCAGTAGGGTTTTTAACAGAGATAATCAAATGACACTTTTAAAAGTAAATTCACACACACACACACACACCCATGCATGTATTGAAACTCCTCTAATCTGAAACCCCATTATACCGGAAATCCCTCAAGACTGAAAATTGTTTGAGTGTCAAAGTTTTCCCTTTTTTTAAATATTATTATATTTTCCTAGTAAAATTAAACCCCAAAATTCCAAATACTGGAACAAATTTCAATTGCAAATTAAAATTTTACACTGAAAAACCTCCAGTGCAAATGTGTTTTACTTCTTAAATTCCTGACATATGCTGAAACAGATTATGGTTATCAAGTACTGTAGGAAGCTTATCAATGATACAAACACTCAGAAAATGTTCCAAGGGCATGCAGGGTTAAAACAATACACTCAGCAAGCCTCATTTCCTTTTAATGAAAAATTTATACATCTCGTGGTATATCATTGATACAACATACATACTATTAATATATTATATATATATATATATATATATATATATATATATATATATATATATATATATATATATATATATTGTTACGTATATATGATTAAATTATTTGTTTGTTTGTTTTAAATTTTCTTTTTTTATTTTTGTTTCATTGCATTTTATTGTAATGATAATTTTCACGGGATTTGATATTTTTTTTCGGAAAATTCAGTCTTCTGTTTTGACATGATGAGAAAGCATAAGTGTTGCTTTATTATTATTTTAGCTCACCTTGGTTGAGAGGTTTGTAAACATTGAGTGAAAATGATTGGTTATTACCAAGGTCATGTTCGGCCAACGTGTTAGTTATGTTGTACACAGCCTTTTTTGTTATTCCTTTCCAGCGTGAGAAGCTGATTTTTAGATAATGCTATTCTAGGCTACGTGCTAAATGGCATTTTTTTTTTACTGCGCTGTTCAAATTAGTGATCACGTAGCCCCGTCACGTCAGCCATCATGTGATCTAAAATCGCGGGTTAAAACGTAATTTGTAAAGATTTTGTCAGTCGTAAAATACTACTTTCGGAGCTCAGGTATTTTGCGTTGTTGCCATTTGAGTTGATTTTCGTATTTAAATAATTTATTCACCCTGGAAAATACTTGTGTTTACAAAGATTCATGGATAAAGACATTCAGTGGAAATTATTTGGAATTCTAAAGCCGGAATATTATTCTTGATTAGTAAAACTCAACGAGGAACTGTTGACACATCAGTACAATACTGCATTCATTTGACGTCATCGTCCTCCATGTTGGAACTTCGTCGGGATTCGAACCTTGATTCCTTTAGGACTTTTTAGTGATAGGACTTATATTTTTAGATTCCAGGAGTAATTTGTCGATTATATTGACAAACTGTAAGTCCTTTTTTCATATTTTTACTGTGTTTTCTAGGGAAATAAATTATTTTTGTTAAAATTTACAAAGCTTGTTGGCTTCACGCTATTCTATGCTACTTTTGAACGAGCCTACACGTAGCAATATATATATATATATATATATATATATATATATATATATATATATATATATATATATATACACACACACACACACACACACACACACACTCTGAACTATCAATACAAACCAAGGACACACACTGTTGACGCAGACTGTGGACATTGGTTCGTCATGGACAATGAAGACGTATTTGCACATCTAGCCTGAAATATCAATAGAAACTAAGGACGCACACTATTGGCAAAACATGGAGACCGAGGACATTGGAACCTTATGGACAACGAAGACGTATTTACACATCTAGTCTCTACAATCATACAAACTAAGGACGCACACTGCTGATAAAATTAAGGAGACTGTGAACATTCGTACCTCATGAACAACGATGTACACATCTAATCAAGTCTTAACAATCAATCCAAATTAAAGACGCACACTATTGACAAAATCAAGGAGACCGTGGACATTGACATGTCATGGACAACGAAGATGTATATACACATCTAGTTTGAACTATCAATACAAACCAAGGATACACGCTGTTGACTTCATGGACAATGAAGACTTATTTGCACATCTAGTCTGAACTATTAATAGAAACTAATGACGCACACTATTGGCAATATCACGGAGACCGTGGACATTTGCATCTCATGAACAACGACGATTCATTTACACATGTAGCCTGAATTATCAGTACAAACTAAGGACCCGCACTATTGATAAAATCACGGAGACAGTGGACATTGGTAGCTCATCAGCAACGAAGACGCACTCACACATCTATTCTGAACTATCAATACAAACTAAGGACGCATATATCTATTCTGAGCTATCATTACAACTAAGGACGCACGCTATTGACAAATCACGGAGACCATAGACATTGGTACGTCATGGACAACGAAAACGCATTTACACATCTAGTCTGAACTATCAATACAAACTAAGTACGTACACTATTGGCAAAAGCACGGAGACCGTGGACATTGGTACATTATGACCAACGAGGACATGTTTTCACATCTAGTCCAGTCATAACAATCAATACGACCCTTCCGTTGGCCTAGTGGTTAGAGCGTCCGCCACGGATGCGGGAGGTCGCGTATTCGAACCACGGCCGAGTCATACCAAAGACTTATAAAAATGATACATAACAGCTGCCTCGCTAGGAGCTCAGCATTAAGAGGTTAGTGTTAGCACTGGTCGGCCTGGTGTCAAAATAATTTGACTGGGTGGGACATGATGCTACATGTCTGCGGCATGATGCCCTTGTGCTAGACATCACTATAAACTACCACACTGCAGACGTGGTAGCGATATGACTGAAAAATTGTTAAAGCTATGTTAAAAATCCAAATCACAAACACACATTTTTAACAATCAATACAAATTAAGGATGCACACTACTGACAAAATCAAGGACAGTATGGACATTGACAGGTCAATGGAAAACTAAGACGTAGTTACACATTTAGTCTGACCTGTCAATAGAAAGTAGGGACGCACACTCTTGACAAAATCACGGAGACTGTGGAAATTGGTACCTCACGGAAACCATAGACATCAGTACATTATGACCAATGGGGACATGTTTAGACATATATTCTAGTCTTAACAATCCATACAAATTCAGGACACACACTACTGACAAAATCACAGAGACTGTGGACATTAATACATCATGGACGATGAAGACTCACTTACACATCTAGTCTGAAATATCAATACAAACTAAGGACGCACAATATTGACAATATCACGGAGACCGTGGACATTGGTAGCTCATCAAACTAAGGACGCACACTACTGACAAAATCACGGAGAAAGTGGATATTGGTACACTATGACCAACGAGGACATATTCACACATCTAGTCCAGTCTTAACAATTAATACAAATTACGGACGCACACTACTGACAAAATCAAGGAGAGTGTGGACATTAATAGGTCATTTACACATCTAGTCTGAACTATCAATACAAACTAAGGACGTACACTATTGGCAAAACAATGAGACCGTGGACATAGGAACGTTATGGACAACGAAGACGTATTTACACATCTAGTCTGAACTATCAACAAAAACTAAGGGCGCACACTATTGACAAAATAACGGACACCGTGGACATTGGTATATCATGACCAACAAGGACATGTTTACACATCTACTCAAGTCTTAACAATCAATCCAAATTAGGGATGCACACTACTGACAAAATCAAGGAGACCGTGGACATTGGTACATTATGAACAACGGGGACATGTTTACTCATATGGTCTAGTCTTAACAATCAATACACATTAAAGACGCACACTATTGACAAAATCAAGGAGACTGTTGACATTGATGCGTCATGGACAACGAAGACGTATTTACACACCTAGTCTGAACTATCAATACAAACCAAGGACGCACACTATTGACAATATCATGGAGACCGTGGACATTGGTACCTCATGAACAACGAAGATGCATTTACACAACTAGTCTAACTATTAATAGAAACTAAGGGCGCACACTATTGACAACATCACAAAGACAGTGGACATTGGTAGATCATGGCCAACGAGAACATTTTTTAAAAATGATTCAGATTTAGGAAATGCTACCATATAAGGAGATAAATTATTCCGCCATTAATTTTCGATTTTCGGAAACTTTGTGTGTTCAAATTTCATGATTTAGTCCTTTAAAATCATATAAAATTAAGTTCCAAATATCTGCATGAGTTTAAATTTTACGGATCTCTGATCCCATTGCTAAAATGGCGCAATATATAATGCCATGAAATTTACCTTTAAATAGAATATTGTGCAGTCAGGCAATTATAAAAGGGAAATATTATATTTTTAAAATTAGATTTAAAAGAAATAAAAATACAAATATTGCCGAACTTATTTATTTCAATTGACTGAAAAAATGAAATAATGTTGAAGTCAATTTTCCAAGGTTGGTTTGCGTAGCCTAAAATTACGTGTGATGTTTTGGATTAACATATGATCTTTTTGGATTTGTATACATTAGAAGGTTCAGTACTGACAAATACATGAAGGTACTATGTAGGGAAAATAATTTTGATTTGAATTACGAGTCGTATGGATTGATCGCTGACGGACAGATAGGTAAATGTAATACCAAGTGCCAAATGTGTATTTGTGATAAAAGGGATAAAAGAAAATAAAACTGGAATAAATATCGTATCTATCTCAGAGATGTAAGAAAACAACAAATGAGAATTCTAGGTTCCTAATTTATCAAAGACTTTTGTCATCAAAGAGATAATAAATTAGTGCTATCCAACTGGACTTTACCGATATAACAAACGGCACAACCTTAATCTGATCTCTCTCTCTCTCTCCCCGTTTGATTACTTCTCTCTGCATGCGTTAAAGTCATTAGAGATATGTGAAATATGCTTTCCATACTATATATGTCGAATCTATTTAGCATGATATATGTGTACGTTCAAAAAAAAGTCATGTAATTGTCAACATTATTTTTGCCTCAGTGAACCTCGGTTCACTATATATTTAGTTCTATACACTGGTAGCCTTTGGATTAATTAACTCACATTTATTCAATAGTTACCGGTTCTTTTATGTTTAAAATATTTGGAAAGAAACAATGTCTCTCAGCTCGTATAGACGACGGAACTAAAGAGGTAGGACTTCTAATGTTTTGTTAAAAGTAGTAGCAATAATAATATTTTAATAAAAATAATTACATTTATTGCTTGACCATAACCAATAGTAAAAGGAAGCATCATATACACATTGTTTCCTTGACCATAACAACCCGAGTATGGTATACAAAATATTTCATTTTACAAAGCACCTGTACACCAAATAATTAAATAATCCCTTACCAAGGCATTGGCCGCAATAAACCTTGTATTAAAAACAAAATGTCAGCACAAAGAGGAAAACCCAAGCTCTAACTTGCCTTTCGCTGAGCTGAAATAACATTAGCAGATAACGATAATTTAGATCCAAGTAGAAAGAAAGAAATGAATGCATAACAGCAGATAATCACCCTCTGATATGGATGTGCAATAACAGCCAATTTTCATCTGCTGTGGATGTATAAAAACAACCAATCTCCCTCTGATATCGGTGTATAACAACAGCCAATCTCCCTCTGATATCGGTGTATAGCAACAGCCAATCTTACTATGATATTGGTGTATAACAACAGTCAGTCTCCCTCTGATATCGGTGTATAACAACAGCCAATCTCATTCTGATATGGATGCATAATAACAATCTACCTCTGATATCGATGTCTACAACAGCCAATTACCCATTGACATAGATGATTAACAACAAAGTATCTCCCTTTGATATAGATGAATAACAAGAAGCTCCCTCCGATATGATTTTAACAACAGCCAGTCTCCCTCTGACATATATGTCTAACAACAGCCGACCTCCCTCTGATACGGATGTATAACAACAACCAATCTAGCAGCAGAGAGGGTGAACCCTACAAATTAGTTTCCGAACCAAAAGATTTAAACATGAAAATCATACTAAATAAGGCAAAAAAATATAGGGTCAATGACTCTAAACCAGAACCCCTAACCGAATTGAGATTCTCTCTAGGTGGGTTATTTACGCTGTTACTCGTTCGTGACACTTGTGTTTGTAAATGCTATGCGGTGCTCGTTTATGTGTTCGTGCGTGTCATTTTTGTCAGTCCACCCTCTCTGCCGCTGTGGATTTTTGTCCAAATATTGTGTCAAGTCCGTTACGAAATCTCGACCTCGGATCATGTAAATTTATCGTTATAAAACCAAACGGGGTAGCTTGCACGTGTGCAAAGAAATTTTTTAATTTATTCATGTCCATGTCCCCTGAACACCAATTATAAGAAATATTTTGCAGCGTATGATTATCAACTCCGTTAAACACAACTAAAATATTACAGTTATCTCTGATCACTTTAGGTATTTGTATATAACGCTGGGTAACATAAATCACGTCTGTGTCTACCTCTGGAAAATATCCTAGCTGGATTTGATTGTTTGTCCAGCATGATATCATCGTACACTACTAAATTATTAATACGTCCATCCAGGTCATCTACGGATGGCGCTTCATCAATATCAGTGATAAAGTCAATAACACTGACTCCATCACTGTCACTGTCTTCATATAATGACGCTGCATTTTCATTAAAATCTTTAAGTACTTCATAGCATCGCTGATCATCTACAGATGGTGCTACTAAATATAACTTATCCCACTTGAGCCATCTCATTATCAGATTAAGGAATAATTGCGCCTTACCACTTCCAGATGGCCCAGTTATCATCATTCTAATAGAATTCGGTAGCGCTGGGTGATGCTTGACTGGCTCTTGTTTTCGTGTCGCCGAAAAGTCAATTATATCCATAATAATAAATAATATGAATCTATATTGTGTTCGATGGAAGGCAACCACCCCCACCACTGGATTAACAACAATAATAGCAAAAAGTAAAAAACGCGCACTGACAGGTAAGTGTGAAAAGTGTGGCACAAAAAAATATAAATTTATTTCGTCTAGCACAAAGACAGGAGGTGATATCGCTGCATCGTTGGGAAAATTGCCAGGAGAAAACACTTTCCAGGATATAATTATTGTGGTCCTGGAACTAGACTTGATATCCGACTTGACGATCGAGATCAACCAAGACCAGGAGAGTATCCAATAAATAAGATTGATCAAGCGTGTCACGTTCATGATGTTGCGTATAAAAGCAAAGATTTACAACAACGACATCTCGCAGATGTGAAACTGATTCATGCGTTAAATTCTATACCTAATAAATCTCTCAGAGAAAAGCCCACTAGTTTTCTAGTGAAATCTGCTATGAAAGGTAAAATAATGCTAGGGGCTGGGTAATTAATTATATAACTATTATAATGGAATCAATTTATTATAGCCCAAGAGGATATTGGAAGGGCAGAGCAGCTATTAGTAAACTTGCTGAAGCAGCAAAAGTCTCACGTGCTGTTGCTGCAGCGTGGTTAGCACGACAGGCAATATGGCAAATCTATCTACTTCCACCTAAAAAAAATAGCGTATTTTGATGTCAGGGTTCCCAATGAAGTTCATCAAGCAGATATTTTGTTTTTACCGCACGATAATATTAAAACACGTGGACGTCAATCACGCACATATAAATACGCGTTAACTGTCGTTGATGTTGCAAGTAGATATAAAGAAGCGGAAAAATTATCAACAAAAACAACATCTGAAGTTGCCTCTGCGTTTAAACGAATTTATCAGCAAGGACCCTTGCAATGGCCACAGTTGCTACAAGTTGATCCTGGCAAAGAATTTCTAGGTGAAGTATCATCGCTGATGAAACAACATAGCGTCAGAATCAGACAAGGGCACATCGCAATTCATCGTGATCAGGCAAATAGTTGAACGATTTAATCGAACACTCGCTGAGCAGTTATTTGGATACCAGTATGCGAACGAAATAATTCAGAGCGACATGAGATCTCGTGAATGTGTTGCAAGATTACCAAGTGTGACAGCTGCGCTAAATAATGAAATTACTCGTGCAACTTCTATGAAACCTATTAATGCAATTAAAAAGAAACATATACCCCGTAGCGATGGCTACGGACAACGACTTGACTTTTCACAAGAGCCAGTGTTAGGTAATGTGACTATAAGGTACTTATATGAACCTGGTGAACTTGAAGGGGGTGAAAAAAAGAGCAACTGATCCTATCTGGAGTGTGACCACACATAAAATTTCTAGCGTGGTTAGATCCACGGGTCGACCTGCCATCTACAGACTGGATTCAACTGCTCCTCAGCGTGGATTTGTATGTGAACAATTGCAAGTAATTCCTGAAGACACACAATTACCACCGAGTTCACTTTTGTAAACCAGCACCCCTACGTCGATTACATTCAAGACATGTCAATATGACGTTATCACGTGTATGACCAAGATCACTATTAATTCTGTCTACGGTGAACTGTCTTGGACTATTATTCGAATACTCCCATAGCATATTACAGTTACAGCCTGCACAATGATTATTCTGTCGTTGTTTTAGTGTCATAATCAATTCAGTATCAATATCAAAGTCGCGATTATTTTTTTTTTGTCACATTACTTATAACCAAATAGTTTTTTCTTATTACGCCAACAACTTCGGTGTCGCTAGCAGTTTGATTATTATTTTCTGTAAAATTCATAATAACCCTGTGTAGTTGAGATGTTCTTCTGACTCGAGACACTGCGAGATAAACTAAATTTGACCATTTGATTTTATCATCGACAATCCAGATATTTGTATCAGTAATAGTTAGTCCTTGTGACGAATGAATCATTATAGCATATCCTAATTTCCACGGCGATTTATCCATGATCAACACGCTCTCAACAACATCAACATCAACCAAAACAATATCATTCAATACAAGATTTTGTTTTTCATTTGTTCCTGGAATTTCAACTTCAATATTCTGTCGTCGAGTATCTGCTGTGCGATAACACAATGGTACAGGTAGATTTGAAAATTTTTCTTTATGTAACAAAAATAATTTCTCTTGCAATTCATCACGAACTATTTTTCTACTCGCAACTATTAAATCATTTGGTCTCCATAAATTCCAAAAATCGTTCACAGGAGTTTCTGGAATTCTTTCACGCATTATCTCACATTGTATTCTATCTGGCTGTAGTCTGATTAATCTTTTAAATTATTTCAGAGGTTGATCAATAGCTCTATGATCATCGGTTATCTCCTCATAATAATCCACAAACGCTTTTAACCATTCGTGCGGAGATTGACCGACGAAAGGTGGTGGTTGACCATGATCGCCGCACATTATCGCAGCAGTATTTTTTGTCAGTAATCAATCGAGAAATATTTTTAATGTTTCTAACGATACTGTACAAATTTCATCCCAGATGATAATCCGGGGTATATATTTCTCACCCATTCGCTCAGGTGTCCACGTATCCCCGCACCATCTGAAGAAACCATGATAAGTTTGAGATTTTACTCCTCGTTCATTTATTTCTCTGGCTAGTCTATGTGTATGTGTCAGAACAATCATATAAACGGAGTTCTTCAAACCCGTAACATCGTTACGGCGAAATATTTCAATGGCACGTGTTGTTTTTCCAGAACCTCCAGGTCCATTGAGATAAACGGTTTTATGTCTGGCGACAGGATCAAACACAGATGGTGTCGATGATTTCAATATTTGATTATGATTGCTGTAATATATTTCCTTGATTTCAACGTCTGCAGATTCTGAATAATCAAGTATATTTTCTTGTTTTATTCTCCATGATTACCATTCACCATTACCGAGTACCGGTTTAGCAAATCTAAATATTTTGTATTTATATAAAATGAATCCGTGGCAACTCTGACAGCGTAAGGAGGACATCTATTTATCATCGATAATAAATTTATGGAAACGTAAGCGTGCATAGAAGATCTTAAATGAGTAAATTGCGGTGACTCACCATCAATATAGCTCACGATTGTATCTAATTTAGACCCGTCTGACAAATAAGCATTACTCCGACTCATAAATGTATTTTTTTCCGTTGTATCAGCAATTATAAAATCCATTTCAGCATCATCCATAATTAATCTTGTACACATTCGTTTATGATCATACGATCCTGCTTGAGTATACTTACCAATTATTTTCTTACCAAGATCTTTTGCAACTTTATTTTGATAATCAGTCATATCAGGATTTTCATCACCTGACTCTGTCAGGGAATATTTCTTTTGTTGTAGTAACCAAACTTGTTTCTGCGGACGATACGATATAATGGCTTCACTTACGCTCAACGACACTAAGATTCCAGTATCAAGCATATATCCAAATAGTACTATTGGAACCCAATATTTTTCTGAGAAATGTTTTCCAAACCAAACATAAATAATCGGATCAGATTTTTGCAAACTCGAATGACTCTATACAAGCAAATCCGGTTAGGTCAAAATTTGGTAAGAGTCCGTTTATCGCAACTCTTGTCATTTCATGTGTGGGATGTCCGAATCTTTTGAAATATTCAGAACAGTCTCCGTATCCAAGAAAACTCCCAGGATAACACGCTACCATATCCACCGATATAATATCGCTATAATCTTATTTGGTATTCCATAATCCGCCGTGTCCGTATTCGACACAACTGTGCTGGATGTCTTCAAGAAATTCTAATCGTGTCGGTTTCCATGAATTTTTCTCTTGAGCAAAGTGAGCAGCAACCGATGGAACTGTAAAACAATTATTCAGTAATCGTTCAACTTCAACATCATCAGAATTATATTTCAATGCTATATTCTTCATTTTTCCGTGGAGCGATTCTGCACGGTAAATTTCTCCGTTAGGCCTTACAAATTGATCGTAATACGAATCTGAACTTTGAAATAACCAAACAGATACAGGGTCACTCTTACTAATATCACTGATAACGTCCAATATATAATCGCTGTAAAATTTAACGGTTCTATCCCGTGGAAATATTGTTACTGCCACAGTCCATGCATGTGCGTTATGATCAATGATCGTTATAGGAGTTCCATTTTTTGTATATTTCGGTTTGTACAAAATCTCTCCGGTTAGTATTTTTACTGCTATTGGAAATCTCAATTTCTTTTCTAGTTTAGCAACGTCGCTGATAGATGCTCCGGTATCTTTAACTGTTTCTGCCCACGCATTTATTTTTTTACGTCTTAGATCCGTTAAACCGTTTCCGCGTATTGCTTTTGAGAAATGTTCTATAACTCGCTCATCTACGCAGTTTAGTCCCCTTGACAAAGTCAATGAGGAGAATTTCATTGGTTTGAGATTATTAACGCTAGGTTTATCATTTAACGGATATATCGCATAAACAACTGCAGTTACAGGATAATTTCGTTCATAATATGGTTTATCAATACCAGTCAATGTTCCTGGTTTTGATTTTTTATTTAATGTAACAGTATTATTTCCAGTATGAAGCCGTACAGGGTCACGTTTATCACGGAGAATCCAAGTGTCATCATCTGTCTGCACAATAAATTTTACTAGAATAATATATCGCTGATTGTCGAGATAGTTGATAATATTTTTACCTCATTCGTCATGCATTCTAGCATCGACAACACCGCTGGTGTCGTTCATAATCCTGAATGTCGACCAAGTATGAGCCGCACCATCGTTGCGAAATTCTTTTTTACCTTCACGGATACGATCGGTTATATCACTATTTATCAAAGCCAGATCTTGCATGGAAAAATTAAATTTAGATTTTGGTAATTTGTCAAGATCAAATCTTGCAGTGGAAGGTTCAATCGTGGATAATCTCTCAAATTCCTCCATACTATATTTAAGACAAATATATATGTTTAATTAAACTTTAATTATATATATATATATATATATATATATATATATATATATATATATATATATATATATATATATATATATATATAATGATTCAAACAAACAATAAATGCAGGTGGCGCATGATTGGTTATTCAACTCCTTGTAATAAATCATGCGCAAATGAATTCTGTGGTCAACATATGCAAAGTTTTCGCAAAGGTAGTCTAGAACCAAAACCGTGTTTACGATGTGGTGTTGGAGTCAAAGGAGAAACACGGTTATGTGTGCAATGCGGTGGTAAAAGATACAGAGAGTTGAAACGATATTACGATAATAAATATAATAATGAATCCCCCATAAAAGCCGCTGAAGTCTATCTGGCCAGATTTTCAAAATAATCATTTAGACAAATAGTATTATATATAAATGGAACAAAATGAACTTGTGAAACATCTAATATTTAAAAATTATGAAGCGTCTCTTTATGGTGTCATCAGAAACTGTCAATTACAAAAACCAGTCGGTTCTGTTATTAATACTGGGTATCTCAGATCTACTGTTGGAGAAAGAAGATATTTATCTCATAGGTTCGTGTTTGAGTGTTATTATGGAATCATCGAAGACGGACTTGTAATCGATCACATTAATTCAAACCCGAAAGATAATTCTTTTGAAAATTTACGAGATATTACACATAGTCAAAATTGTAAGATAGGAAATACTGGTATTAGTTGCAAGACTCCTAGGTCGGTTATATCCACAAATAGAGACAAATGAAAAAATAATTTTCCCATCAATGAATGCTGCTGCCAAATATTTTGATATTTGTACGCCTTCAGTACGTTTTGTTGCAAATAATATATATAAATCAGCATTTTCAAAAACATTTAAACAAAAAATTACGTTCCAGTATCTACAATGAAGGGAGATAAATCCGTCATCGCTGATAGAGTAATAAGCAGTTGTCTCCCTTTTCTTATTCCGTATACATGACCACACATTTATATTCAGTGATATATGTCTAATCCCTCAACACTGAAGTCTGAGGAATATGATCAAACACAAAAATCTGAATTCCGTGATTTTATTCTTTGACTTTGTCAAGATGATATTGAAATCACGGAATAAAATCACAACGAACCGCGCTATAGTAGATTTTACACAAGCTGTGTGTGCGGTAGTCATTATCGATTTTTTTTTTGTTTGTTTAGGCTACAGCATGTGGAAAGAACTGGAATATATCGATCCAACGCAGTTTACTAACACAGTTCTGGCTAGCTTGATAATATAATATTTAAACAGGCAGAAACGGCAGACATATGTAAAATTGCAGATTTTATTCAGAATCTGATAGTATAATACTGATTACAGAATATCCAGTGACAGAGTCAAGGCTAAGATAGCTATATATTTATTTTTGAAACGTATATTTGTAAGTGGAACATGGTGCAATGCTAGCGCGTCTGGCTCTTGTACTCGAGGCCCGTGGTTCGGTTCCACATGACTGACACATGTCGGTGGTTTGGCCCTGGGATGCCATTTATTTTAAGAATTGGGGGCGTAAGCAAAAAGCCCCATGTAACCCTCGCCAACGTCAAACAACTTGGCGAGTGCAATTTTGCACTTACCCCGGGGTTTGATTTGGGAGGGGGTTACATGCGCTTACGCCCCTAAAATAAACAGCAGGCTGATGTGAACTCGTGACCACTGAAGGGTACCCACATAGGGGCATTCAGAAAGAATGTCCGCCGGACCAAAAAGTCTCAATAAGGTGCCTGTGGACCATAAGACAGGTCTTAACCGATGAAAGAATGCCCTGTGGGTTTAAGGCCTCAACAAAGGACTCTTAGGATCTTATTGGTAAAGGCTTTACTGGCAGAAGGGACCCCAGTGGAATGGTAGACTGAACATCATCGCTGCTGTTTATTTTTATTCAAAAATATATTTTTACTTTTATCTGATTCAGAATATATCTGATTCAGAATATATATTTATCTGATTTAGAATATATATTTATCTGATTCAGAAATATATTTTTACTTTTATTTTTATTCATATTTATCTGATTAAGAATATATTTTTACTTTTATTTTTATTCAGAATATATTTTTACTTTTATCTGCTTCAAAAATATATATTTATCTGATTCAGAATATATTTTTACTTTTATTTTTATTCAGAATATATATTTACTTTTATCTGATTCAGAATATATTTTTACTTTTATCTGATTCAGAAATATATATTTATCTGATTCAGAATATATTTTTACTTTTATCTGATTCAGAAATATATATTTATCTGATTCAGAATATATTTTTATATTTATCTGATTCAGAATATATTTTTACTTTTATCTGATTCAGAAATATATATTTATCTGATTCAGAAATATTTTTATTTTTATTCTGATTCAGAAATATTTTTATTATAATAAAATTTTATTTTTTATGAAATTCGGTCAGATTTTCTAAATTTGACTGGTAAGTTAGCCGTCAAAATTGTGACTTTGATCAGATTTTCTAAATTTGATTGGTAATATACCCATCAAAATTGCCAATTCAGTCAGATTTTCTAAAATATTTTTATTTTTTATTAAGAAATATATTTATTTTTATTCTGATTCAGAAATATTTTTATTATAATAAAATGTTATTTTTTATCAAATTTAGTCAGATTTTCTAAATTTGACGGGTATTATACCCAACAATATTGCGAATTCAGTCAGATTTTCTGAATTTGACGGGTAATATACCCAATACCATTGTGACTTTTATCAGATTTTCTAAATTTGACGGGTAATATACCCATCAAAATCGTTGAATTTAGTCAGATTTTCTAAAATATTTTATTTTTTATAAATATTTATTGAGAAATATTTATTTTTTCGTTCAGAAATATTTATGTTGTTGTTGTTGTTAACGCCATGTTTCAGCACACGATAGGCTATACATGGTGGCCAGTATTAATGGTGGAGGAAGAAACCGGGAAATCCCCGGAAAGAACCACCGATCCACGAGAAGCTACTGGCAAGCTTTCTCACATATCCACATTCGCCGAATCCTAAACTCGAACCCACGCAGACAGAGGTGAGATGGTAGTGATCCGTAACGAAGAGCGCTTTAGACCACTCGGCCACTCGGGGCCCCCAGAAATATTTATTAAACAAATAATTTATAATATAAAAAATAATGAAAACATCACATCAATTATTACTGCTATTAAGCAATTACAACACAGCGGTATAAAAATATCTGATGAGCTTGATCCTGAAAAAATTATGAGTGATTTTTAATCATTACAATTTCGAAAGTCAGAAGGTAGATATACGCTGAACTCCGATTATAGATTCATAAAGTTAATCCAGCAGGCGATGTTACAATCGCTGGCAGCAATCACGGATACGCAAGTGAAATTATTTGTTCCTCTTTCACGTTCAATCGAAAAGGTTAGGTCAGAA
>JAECUM010029071.1:0-12920 GCA_016617855.1 Megalonaias nervosa | reverse complement strand
GCAGTGGCCAGATTCAGAGTTGCCATTTACTGATACCGACTCGCTAGTTTATAATATAAAATGTGAAGATGTCTATCAGGATATTTACAATAATAAAAATCTATTTGATTTATTAGATTATCCAGCATGTAGTGGATTTCAAGATAATTCGAATAAGAAAGTTATTGGAAAAATGAAAGATGAATTTATGTTTATGCAAGTTAGGAAATTTGTGGGACTAAAGAGCAAAATGTATGCTGTCATATTAGATGACAATAAACTTACAAAAAAAGCAAAAGGTATTCCTCGAGGATATGTGAAAAAGATGATGAATTTTGACGATTTTAAAGCAGCGCTAAACAATAGCGTCAGTTTTATCAAAACAAATGTTATCAGAACAAATCAACATAAACTTGAAACTGATACAATCATAAAGCGGGGACTCAGTAATTTTGATGATAAAAGATATTGCAGTAACGGAATTAACACACTAGCGCTTGGACATTATACATTTAATTTTGTCTAAACATTAGAAATAATGTTTGAAAATTTAACATTAGCAGATGGAGTTAATAGCAAAATAAAAAAAAAATGGTTAATAACCAGCAATTATCATTTGAATTTAACGACGAAATTTCAGGCATTTGTTTTAGTAAACTTGACAGAATCAAACTCTCCCTTATCAAATCAGATGACAGCAAATACTTTAGTTATCTCTAAAGTTTACGAGACGAGCTTGCATTAAAATATAACAATTTTCATAATCCGATAAGCCAGTACCAGTATATAAAAATTAATATAGACCTAGATAGGTCAAAGGTTTTTGCAAATGGTAGTAAGTATCTTCTCAGTAAGATAGCAATGAAAGAACTATTTGAATGTCGTCGTAAAGTATCGGGTAGAATTAAATTCTCATTATATAATCACGATAGCATATTTTACTTAATAGCAAACGTCGAGAGATTTTGTGTTGGTCAACAAATATAACTCTGTGTACCATATCTGTTTTTAAAAGGGAGTTAATACTGTTCCAATCAAACATAGCATATATACTGTTTCGTATTTTTTTTATTTTTTTGCTAATGGAAGATAATAGATTTGTAAATCTGATTGTATTTTAAGACCTACAAATCCTGGTATCATTTCTGTATTTATCGAAATAACTAACAATTCATCCTACTTAAATAACATATTTACTATAGTATAAGTCCAACTGCGTAATACAGAATATTGATTATATTTCCGCAGTAAATGCCGTCATTCAGCCAGTATCCTTAGCAACGGCCGATTTTCTGTCAAAGATAATTGTGTGGTTGCAATTCAGGCAAACATTAGGATTTCCTTTTTTCTGTACAATCTAAAATCAAATACACAGATGTTATATATAACGAGTGTGAATACACAGATGTTATATATATATATATAACATCTGTGTATTCACACTCGTTAGTAGCACTGGAAACGGTCGATCTTATACAGTTTTCAGCCCAGCATTAGGATTCGTTTTTCTGTACAATATAAAAGAAAAAATTATGTTTTTTCTCGATTTATTTATAATAATGTTTTCAGAATTAGATAATATAATGTAAAATTACGTGTTTTCAAATCAGAAATGTAATGCTGTTTGGTGACTATTTAAGAACTTTTTTAACATATATATATATATAAATTGTCAGCAAGGGCGATTTTAATGCAAAAAAATCCTGTTATTTAGTGGGGCTTCAGCCAGCCCGTCTATGTTTCAATAGAAAATTTGTACACTCTCCCACCATGTCACTTGGTGGCTGCAATTTTGCACTCTCTGGGTTGATTATGATGGGGGAGTGTGCAAATTTGTATTGAACGTATAGAAGGCCCGTAGTACTGTCTTTAATATAAGTTTAAATGTAACTGTGCTGTCCTAGGATAAGTTCTTAGAATTAAGTTTATATGTGACCTCTGATCCTGCTAGGATGTTGTTTAGCAACCTAGAGGGTCAAGTGGGGTTAAAATGTGCTGTCCTAGGGTAAGTTCTTAGAATTAAGTTTATATGTGACCTCTGATCCTGCTAGGATGTTGTTTGGCAACCTAGAGGGTCACATGGGGTTAAACTGTGCTGTCCGTAATTAAGATATAATCAGTATATAATCATAATCATATAATCATAATCATTTGTATATAATCATCTTCAAATAGTCCTTAAGGACTATTATTTTTATTGTTTTAAACAAATATTTATAGCTTTAGTAATATCATTATCAAATAAAATATCAACCATATTGTCAATAAATGTCATCACATCATCTGCCCAACCCGCTAGTCTCATATCATTTTCAGTCGCGAATAGGCATACTGACCCATATTTTGGTGATATATGACATCCAACTTTTTTAATACAATCGCTTATTATTTTAGTTTTTATACCAGTATAACTTGAGGCTGATTTGATAGAATTAAATCTCTTACAAAATCTGTTTGTCAGATCAAATCCAACATGTCGGATTGACGTTGACGGATATCCCATATTATATATAATATTTCATTTGTTTAATATGAAAAAATCTATTGGGCTAGAATCCCCTTTGGGTTTCAATTTTATTCATTTTTCTGAGATAAAAGGGTGGTTTTTTAATGGAGAGGGGGTATCTAAGGTGATGAAAAAATGTCATAATATATTTATTTTAGAAGGGGTGGGGGTTTTCTAACCTTAAACCCTCTTTGAGCTCAAACCCTCACCCTTATTTACTACTACCGGTTTCAACCGAGAGTCTGTGATTGGAAGTCCTGATCTTTATCAACGGTAAATACTGATTCCTAGGTAACAGTAATAAGTAGTTTTCTATAGGCAGGTCTTCCTTTAAACAATTGCAGCATTTTCCCTTGGAAGATAAGGTTGCCAACGATTGCCATTGCTGTATGTGAAAGTCTTTAAAAGTTTCTGTTATGAGTTTTTTGTTCCTTGCAGATTATTAATAAATTCATAGCATAGAAAGTCAGGTCTCCCAACAATTTTCAGAGTGTTCTTTAAGCTATTCATCCATTTGTAAGTATTAGCGTTAGCACTGGCCTTGTCAAAAAGTATTTGATAAAGGAATCGATAGCTCAGCCCATTTACCATTGACATAATAGACATCTAAAATCCTATCATTCGTGATCTGATAATTATATCAATAGGTTCACTTCCTAGTTCTGAATAAAGTATCCAAGTATGAGCACGTTTCCTCAGTTTTATAATGTTTTTAAAAATTCGATATGCAAATTTTCAATAATTGTGGCATCTAAAATCCCCAAACGTCACATCCATATGGTAAAATGGGTCATATTGTATGATCCAAAAGGTGCAACTGCAGGTCTATCGGAAAACTGAATTATCTGATATATCGGTAAAGTAGATGCAGGGCCTTTGTAACTTGATCAACATTGTATTTAATTGACTTAACACACCTTCGATTTTTAGTAAAAATAACACCTAAGTTATTTTAATTCAGCACACGTCAGTAAGTTTATCGCCAATTGTGAATCGATATTATCATCTTTTCGTGTGCCAAACATCAAGATCTTCGTCTTTGTGAAACTGCTACTCTTTTTCCATTGATCTGAGTATTCTTTAAACATATTTAAATTATATTGAAAAGATTTTCGGCAGTCAGTACCAAAAATGACAGTTTTATCGACTTAAAGCAGTATAAAAATTCGGAGGACAAAATACATAGTGAACAGAAAAATGTAACAGCAACTAGTGTATTTTCTAACAGGTACATGATAAATAAAATTGGCGACAGATTCCACCTTGCCTCACACCCTTACAGTGAAAGAAAGCGGAGTGATCTACCGCATACATGACACAAGATTTGATGTTATGATATGTATTATATCTTATTCTAAATATTTTCCCATTTACATTGATATCTAATAGTTTCATCCACAGACCTATTCTCCAAACATTGCCGAGAGCGCTACTAAAATCGACAAAAACACAAAATAATTTCATCTTGCAAATTTTTCAAATTTCAGTTTGAGCGTGAACACAATTTTTGTGATCTGTAGTTGAATATCCTGGCCTGAATCCGGCTTGGTTCTCTTTATGAAAATCATGAAAATATAAAACCTTTTGAAGTCTTTTTTCAAAAACAGATGTTAAATGTTTACAAAATCGTGACAGGTCTATCATTATCTGGTGTGTTTGGGTCCCGTTTCCCCTTATATGTTGGTCTGATTATTATTTCAAGCCAAGCATCTGGAATCAGACCAGTGTCAAATAGTGTATTAAAACAGTATGACATATATGTGCATAAGCATATTAGAGGTGTGTTGTATACATTCATTTAATACATTATCATTCGACAGCGCAAATCCACGATATAGATATTAAGATCATAAATAAATTAAATCCAACCCATCATTATTTCACCTTTTATGAGACTAATAACAATATATAAAAATGGCACAGACAAGATAATGAAAAATACATGATGTACAATTACATACATAATCACTAACTCATGCACACAATGGTTTATATTTTTTATTCTTATGATATTCCGTACTGCGCCGGCGTCAACAGAAAAGGAAATTGGCGACAGCTCCAGTCTCCCATCATAACGAGAAAGACAATACGGTCGTCTCTTATTGGTTAAGTGGTCTTGCCGAACACATTCCAGTGGATTAAATAATGCAAATTAATAAGTAGTCTTTAAGTAAATATATAATGGCTGAGATTTTCCATTCTATGTATGAAATGCTGACACATGTTATATCATCCCAGTCTTGATGGCGTTGTCTATGGAATAAATGAGTCATTGGTATATTTCCAACTCAACATATATAAGACGTACACAATACAATTTTCAAGGTTGAGAACTAGGATAAATATTATATCAAGAATATAAACAGTTATAGAACGACATAATCAATGCTGTGAAGTCAAGTTATCTGTGAGGTAACTCAACGGGATATTTTTTTGAGTTAATATATTCATTTATCGTCGATTCTTTAGTTAGCCATTTCTATATTTAAAAAAATGTAAACACATTCGGAGTAGTAAGCGTCCTGCAGAAAATATTGCAGGTGAAATACGATTTCTGTAGATTTCGGGGTCATTCAGTCGACAGGTGTAGGGAATTCCCTACCTAGCAAGTACTGAACAAATGCTTCGTCAGTTATATTATGAAAACGTACACCAAGTAGAATATCAAAATTAGTGACTATATATGGATTAAATAGTTCCTCATTCTTTGTGTGTTTGAACACGGAGTGACCAGCAGCCTGACTAGTGTTTTTACTGGTTTAATCTCTTTGTTTGACCTTGGTATTTGTCAGAAAATTGGCGGGTTTAATACAATGATGCATATTTTTAAATCTTCGAAAGGATGACTCATTAAAGTGTATGTACTTGAAGCAATTATACTCATATTCATTTACTGTATTCCTTATGATGTGTTTCCTTTCTTTCTTAACTGAATAGGTCTTATTTTGCACAATTATATAAATACAGTGTTCAATATATATGTATATTCCTTCAAAAAAAGATATGCAGCCTTGACACAGTTTATAAAAGAATTGGGCTTTCCTTTATTTTTTTAGCAACAATTATCTGCAATCCAAGTATGCTTTTGATCATTGTAGCTCTGGTCTTACGTGAGAATTCTAAAATGTGTTTCACACATTGATGCTGAAAACATCTTAGGTTTTATTGTCTTTCGATCCTATCTTTGACCATCTTGTGTGTACTAGTGATTCGAATTACATGAAAAGGTGTGTTTATTGCGTACAAATAAACACTTTTGTTGTAATGTAATAACTTCATTCGATTTCTTGCTTTGTTTTTGGAAAGGCATATACGGTAATCATTTAGCAAAACGGTCAACGAAGCATACATAGATGCCATACCAGATGTCATTTTCTGCGGAGAACATCGACACAAAGCTAATCTTGAAGCTTTCTGTCAGTCACCTGGCCGCCATTGTCATTTTGTTCACGCATGACCTGGTTCATTCGGATCGAGAACGCAGCCCACAAACCGGAGCCATGAAACCCAAGGAGATTAATCAAGCAAAAGCAAACACACAGGACAGTGACAAAGCCGTCTTTGTTAATGACGATAAAACTTCAGACGTTCTGCGTCCCGGCCCAACGGTATTCACCGACTTAAATTGCACATTAATTCCATCGATCGTCGTGGTGTCGGTTGTATAGATCACGATCGTGACGTTTGGCACGCCCTGCGGAATAGGATATGCGAGGTAGGCCTTGAGTCATACTTGGTGAAATCGACTGCCGAGGCTCTTTGTATAAACCCGTGTAGCAATTAGTTGTTTTAAAATCATTCACACTTGCTGGTTGTAACGCCGCTGATTGTGTTTCCTCCTGAGTCCCTTTCTAATGTGATATTGACGGCCTTTCCACAGAAAATGCGTAGAGTACTCTCATTCTGCGGCTTCTGGCTGGCCCACCAGTACAGTAAATTTCCATATGTTTGTTTCGTAGGGCAACCAGACATCCAACCAAGCATTTGTTTTTTTCGTTGCTGACAATTTATGCAGTATTAGCTTGGTTGTAAAATGTATAGAGTGGGTGGTTTTCGCCTTAAACAAAACTCACAAAAATAACATAGAATCCTTTGTTTAAATTGTCTTTGAGCAATGGCGGAACAAAGCCGATGATGTTTTGACCATGCGGCCAATGACATATGACTTTGCCGTTAGGCCTTGGAGCTGGATGCGATCCGCCACATTTTTCACCTTGTTTAAAGGATATGTCCAGGATACCTGCAATGCTGTCGCACGCCATGGAAACCTGAATGCAACTTAGTTGCGAAAATTTTGTTTCTTGGCTTCATATTGAAGCCAGTTGGCTTTTCCACATTTACGATTTTGTTGGCGGTCATGTACAGGACTACCGCCATACTGTATCAGGCCTTGAAAAAGATGAACGGCTATTGGCGACCGACATATTTTTATGACCACGTGGCTGCAGCGTCAACGTGTACTTTTGTAACCACGTCATGGAGCTCTGTGGGGTCTGCCACCTCCACAATATTGTTTGACACAATATCCAGAATGCCTGTAATGCTGTCATGGAGCCTGCGTGCCATCTTTGTATAAATTGCAAGCCTATCACTCGACACTCAGACCGGCTTGGTAAGCTGCAAAGTTACGTCCACGCCAGAGCCCTAGAGTTCGCCAGGGTCTGTATCGCCGCGAATAGTGTTGTAAGATACCAGGTAAGCTTGGTAGCAAACTTGAATAGGTGAATCGGAGCGCTTTCTCTTTGTGAGCGCCCAAAGATGTAGGCAATTATGGAACGGTATGATAATTATCAGCCTATTTACAATTACTGGCGGACGAAAGACATAACCCTTTGCAGCGGAGCGCCTGGTGTTGAGGCGCAAATATGGCTCGGATTGTGGAGTAGGTCGGAAAGAGTGTCTGGAGTCTACCCGCACCTCCCTCGTTCGGCTTGGCAAGATATGGAACCAGTCTAGGCGGTGGTGCGAGGCCGTACGTGTAGAATTGACGGAGGTGTGACTGTGTGCAGCGGTTCTTCGATGAGTCAAGAGTGACGATGATGTCATCGTACTCTTCGCACCTCAATAGGCGTGCCATGTAGACGCTACAGATATGATTCAGGGGTTGGACCAGCAGCAGAAGGTCAAACGTTGACAGGACATGGAGGGGGTTTGCTTTGAACGCCCCAGGGCGACTAAGATACCCGGTCGGCCATGTTTTGTTGATCTCCGCTCTGGAAGTCCGTAGGATAGAATAAATCTTGAAGCAGAGGCCCCCGAACTCGGTCAGAGGGGCACATGTGCATTCGTCCCTGAACATCCTCACAACCTTTTCTATGACGTTGCTAGGGAGGGGTTATACTTCGGGTAGTCGCTCATACCACACAGAGCAAAGTCTTCGCCCAGGTTCCGGTATCTGTTCTCCATTTTGACGGACAGCAGCAGGCTTCTGGTGACAGTGTACACGAAGATACGATAGCTCCCCGTAGCACGCTTTATCTGGTTACAATAAAAGTAAAAACATCAACTGCTGATCAGGTCAATGACCAAAACCCAGTATACATCATGCAGCTGAGGCTGAGGACGGTAGTCGCTGCCGACGAAGAATGCTCTTGTGTTGTAAAGTTGGATCGGCTATGAGGCGATGGAGCTTTTCGTCCTATTTCTCAGACCGCACAAGATCCACTCGCATTCTTTTCCATACATTTTTCATCCTTTTGCTGAAGACGACATTGTTCATGGCTTGAATATGTCCTTTTTTCAAACCCATTATTTTCACTGGGAATCTGGTCTGTGTTCAGCAGGATGTTAGGAATCATCCTAACGCCAAAGTCTGGTACAATCTGGTGAAGCGCTTCGAGAGGCTGGTGTAGAGCTGAAATATCCGGTAATGGATTAAGAACTGCTTATTTTTTGTGTAGGTCCGGGACCAGGTTCGTGCATTCAGCAAATGTCCCTGTAGTTGGTCATCAAGATCATTCTGATAGTCGCTCAAGCAGCTCCTCTTATGTATTCATAAGTGTAGACCCCCTTGCGGCAAAGAAGGTCACGGTTGTGATTCATACCGTGCTGTGACGTGGAACTCCGACTTATGCATGTTGGCAGCCAGCTTTACGATGCTTGTGCTCTTGAACTGGATGCTGTGTACAAACCGAAGTTGTCCTATCGAGAACGCCATGTAGTTCTTCATTCTGCCTGCGATGGAGCTGATGTTTTCAGTCGAGGCAGTCTCATTCATCTCCATGATCATGTACCCGTCGTAGTCGCGAATGTTATGAATCACAACAGAGACCTTTGTTGTTTTATTTTTCGGACATATTTTGAGGTTGCACGATCAGTGGCATTCTCCATGGTAAGTATATGTGATGTAACAATACATCTCGCACGCGATCCTATCCCATGGGTTTGCCGTAGACGTGGCAGCTCTTTGACTTCTGGAACACCATACACTGTTTTTGGCATAATGATCCCTGCCGGAATCTGCCACTTTTCGCCTTCAGAGAACTGCAGCAGGTCAATGACTACCATCTTATTTCCACGCTGGCAAGCAATGAGTAAAAGCCGTTTTCCTAGCCAAGACACTATCTATGGTTGTCCGGTTGAGACACTTAAACTAGCAAACTTAAACTATGTCTCTCACCTTTACGGGAATATCAATATGGGCAAAGTTGATCTTGACCAGATGCTGGTGGTACTTTGCTTGGCTGGTCGGCATTATCTTCCGCCGGGTGCGAAACCGGCGATATACAGGGTGATGACTTTCCTCGGCAAAATGCCCTTTAGCGCTGTAAAATAGCTCCGTTGATCACGATGGGCGAAATGTGTAGTTATCTCTACACATTTTGCGAAAGGCAAGCCTCAGCTCACTCATGTACATTTCGATGCGTTCTTGAACACTGGTGTTGGTTACGACCTAGTCTAACTGCATGACTGCGACGGAGGTGCTCAAAAACTAAACAGACACCTTATAGAGACAAAACTCATCTTTAATGTAAAACCACATCGAGAAGCTGGGCTTTGATTACTGTATTCGAGGTAGATTCACAGCGAGAGAACTCGGAGTAAAGCGTGTTACATACTGCCGGAGCTGTGTGCAGCAGTTAATGAACATAGATCAGTATTTCTAAACCGGAAAGATATAAACTAATAAAAGTCCCCAATGTAATTAAATCCATCTACATTTCGTTCATAAATGATACATAATTATTTTGCATGCACACAATTTGATGATAGAAATAACAAAACTGATTGTATCAAGACAATAAACAGATTTTGTAGGATACAAACAAGTAATATTAGTAGTAGTCATACTTGTTGTTGCAGTATTAGTGGTAGTGGTAGTGGTAGTAGTCCATGTTGGTGAGAAGTACTTAATGTGATAAGAGAAGAAAATATGATAATGATAATAATAATGATAATGGCTATGTCCATGTTGTCGTACTTCTTGTTGATGTTGTTGTTGATGATGAAGATGATGACAACGACTACGATGATAATGATGATGATAACAATTAGGATATTCTAATTATACATTACAGAATGGATGCTCTCAGTAAAATCCATATTGAAGTAACATCATATGTTGCTTAGTTGTTTTAAATAAAACCATTGCAATAAACAGATGGTCTCGTTACTTAATATTTTGCAAAGATACGCTTTTCATCTCAGAAATAGTGTTAATGTTACGACTCTTTGATCTTTATAGTAAGTAACAGGGAAAGAGCGAAAATAGACACGTTTTGTAAAATTCAACATATAATGTATTTCCTTTGAATAGATAGTGAAAATTTTAAAAAGAACTCACAGCATTGTGAGTTAAGTCCAAAGTAGTCGTAAAAGTTTTATCACAAGTCCAAATGTATAAAGTTCCAACTGAAGTTTAGTCGTATTCCAAAATAAGCTCCAATATTGAGTGTGTTGGCGTGCCTGTAGTCTCGAACGTGGTAATGTGCCAATGACCTAAAGTGTGATGATGTGCTAACAGTCTTTTGATATATCACATAATCCAAAAATGTTCTTGTCAGAATAAATAATAATTCCAAATTAATGTTCCAATCTAAGAATATTATTGATGAGCAATTTGCATTTCCAGTGAATAATAATTTTAATAAATGATTCCACCAAAAATCTGGACACAACATTAAGACTGATTCTGATTCAAGATATTAAGGCAAGAATAAATTTTCAAGTAAACAACATTTTATAAAAGAGTTAGACACGAAAATAGAACAAAGAATGAAAGTCAAACGTTTATTTCCAGTACATTCTAAGTTATCAACAAAAGATACGGTCTATTACTAAAAGTATAATGATGAACATGGCAAACATTAGGTACATCAGGTTTTCCATGAGGGAAATCAGATGTCCTAGACTCAGATTAAAATACTCACAGAGAAATATTTGCTATGTATTATGTTGTTTATAAAATCAAATGTCCCTAGCCAAGTACACAGTAAACTTGATTTGGACTAAGACCAATTACAAAATTCAGTAATATATAGCATATACTCATGGAGAAGAAAACGAACAAACAATAGAAATTACACACACACATACACACATACAATAAAACTAATAATTGCAACAACAACAACAACAACAACAACAATAATAATAATAATAATAATAATAATAATAATAATAATAATAATAATAATATATTGTCATTATTATTAGTATTACAAAATGTTGGTGTACTTGTTATGTTTATCAATCACAAAGATTCATGATTAAGTTTCGTTTATATAGATCATAGTTCTACAGAGAGAGAGAGAGAGAGAGAGAGAGAGAGAGAGAGAGAGAGATTCTATAATTTGCCCTTCCTAAGAATTAACCCTACTCCGCAGATTACGGCACGAATTGCATTCTGGCAGAATGAACTCACACCTATGAACTTTGGAGTCTGTTACATACACCAGGATATAAAGAAGTAGCTAATATAGAAAGTAAAAAATATACACCAGGCAGAGTGGAAGTGCTATCCTGGAGCCTACTGGATGATATGTGGCAATATGAAGCTATGTGGCAATATGAAGCGAAGTTATACACGGAGAATGAATATTATCATCTTGGTTAGATAACTCATAATTCGTCCTTTTTGAGATTCTAACCCGAGTCAGCGGGTTACGACATCTATTGTGTTGCCTACAAGCACCAAGCTCCATACCGTCTCGACAAAGTTAAAAATCTATAAAAACAGATTGAATCTAGTACTGGATATCGGTATTCATTCGTAGCAGACACATTTGCACGGCGAACCAATAATGAACTCTCCTATAAATACAAAGACATTCTGGATTCCTCTTGTAGAAAGCATACAGATGGTAGTACAGACAATTACAAAGCTATACCAGACATAGTGGAAACGACTATTCATGGTCCCTATAGGAGGATGTTTTATAACATTATATACACAAAACGAATGTTATCGCAGGCAATGTTATAACTGGGTTGGCCTGCTGACAGGCATTCATATCGCAAGTGAAACGAATTAAAATGTCTCTAACATGCATATTAATATTCTGACTTCATATTTATCACGCATCCTCCTGTAGTAGCTGTCTGTCTGTCTGTCTCTCTCTCTGGAGAAAGAATGTCATGCAGGATAAAGAATTATTAATTCGTTCCTGAATGAGAATCGAACTCAGGCCTTTTCGGGTTACGGGACCAGATCAGAGTTAATTACTTTGTAGTGTGTCTGCCACGCACGAATGCTCATACCTAGGTCTAGACCTTCTCCTTTGTTAGAATATGCGATAAAAAAATAAGGTATATATATATATATATATATATATATATATATATATATATATATATATATATGCAACAAACTGACGACGAACAGTGCAAAACTAGTATCTAACTAGCCTGAGCGCTTTCGACTCTTAATGAGTCTTTTTCAAAGACATATACAAAACATAGACAAAACAAACAAATAAAACCCAAAAACTGTTGTGTTTTCAAAACTCTACATGGCTGTTTCTACATGAATTAAACCTTTAAATGTATTATGTCTCAACCAGCCTATATCAACTTGTTGCGGATACTGGAAAATATTTGTATTAAGCTAGAAATCGATGAGCCATAGCGACATCTATTACTTTGTGTACATTTATGTAAGCGAAATTATATACCGGATATTTCATTCTTATAGTAGTAATTGAAGGCTACTAAGAAAATTTAGAAAAGTTTTGAAAAGAAAATGTGTCGGCTGCAAAGGATAATTCCATTTGTGCATGGCTGTCTTTTTCTAGTCTTGTTGGTTTAAACCGCTTGGTTTCAATGTTCTAAGGCGGCGTATCCAGTAAGATTACTTTTCCTTCCTGGTTTCGGAACTCCAGTTGGGGTTGTTAGCAATCTGATTGGATGACAAAGAAGCTGTACAGTAGCCCGGTCGCAGAACACTTCTCCTCCCCTGGCCACACTTTCAGTGATATAACACTTATTGCAATTGCTA
>JAECUM010029070.1:0-21035 GCA_016617855.1 Megalonaias nervosa | reverse complement strand
GACTGTCAATAAAACGTAATTTACCGAGCGCCACCGACATATACTTTTCAAAATTATTTGGAATACATTTTATTACGTTATTTAATTTTAGTTTAGCTTTAATATTTTCATCACCAAAAGCTTCTACAATAATATGACTGTCATAGCTACGAAAGTTATGTAAAACTACGGGAATAAAATCTGGAGCATGAAATTTTAAATTACAACTGTTATGAGCTGCTCCACGATATTGGCCGGTCAAATGACAATGATCTCGCACCTTATCACGGGCTCCGTTAGAATCCACCAACAACTTTTCACAAATATGACAATCAACTGCTTTATCAAAGTCGAGTTGCTGTTTAGACGTTATTTTCATTGGAGCTGTTTTAAGTAATCTGTTAGAAATTTTATTAACTTCGTCTATTAAATTTTTAATAGCCATACGGCAGGATTTTCACCTCTATATAACTTTATCGGAGTTGAAAATTTATCGTTAGCGCAACAAACTACTTTATAAGCTACTCCGCAAGGAATATGTTGTTGTATTTTTCTAGTACTGGATTTATTCGGATTATTTTCTGCTCCAACCACAGGAATGAGTAGACACTCGAAATCAAGATAAATAACAAAAGGAATATTTAGTTTATGATCATAATTTTTAAATTTTAATATTCTTTCTTTTTCGCTAGGCATACTTATTCTTTGAACATTGACAAAGTATTTGAGATGCTCTTGCAGTCTTCCATCGCTAGAAAAACCGTGCAAACATCTATAGCAGAAATATTTTTTTTATTTTTATTTTTACTATACTGTCTGCCAACTAGGCCGTTAAAGATTTTTATTCAACAATAATGTCCCTGATAAAATAATAAATTTATTGTATTTTGCGTAGCATTTTCTGAGATATATCTCGGGTAAACGTTTTCTCGCTCATCTAGTCCGAAAACATTTACTGAGATACTGTTTTGTTTTTCAAACTTTGGTATATAATTTTCTGCTACTGGAAAAGTTATTCCTAAAAAATTTAGTTCGTCTTTGTACGGAAACTACTTGTTAAAGCGATCAGCATTTTTTTTCTTTTGGAAACATCGCAGAAAGAATAGACCATTGAAAACATTTGTCATCATCGTTTTGGACATTAATACAGCATTTTTTGTTTTTAATTTTTTGAGGGAGATCGACGTAGCCATCGCTATTAGCGCCGCTGCTGTGAAGTACGTTATATTTTGCTGTGTGAAATAAAACTTCTTTTATCATTTCAAATTTCCAACCTGATCCTGACGAAGTAAATTCTTCTGATTTTTTGTTTATTTCTTGATGTATTTCATCGGCGACCATGGCAATGTTTGTTCCAGTTAATATTTTTCTCGATTTTGCTGTTAAATATGGTTCTGAAATTTCGCTGTCAAAACTTTTTGTTTCAAAAATTATATCAAGTATATCTTCAACTGCGTGTAACTTTGATAAAATCGTATGATATTGGACTATAAGTTTAATACTTTTATGAGCCGCTAGTTCTTGAGCAATAACAGGTTGTAAAAGATGAAATAAATTTGTGGAGCTAAAATTTGCTAAAATTTTTTGATCATCAAGTTTGTAACTGTTATCGTAGCCCGAAAATGCTGAAGCAATTTTTTCTGATTTGATATTGTTCTTTTTTAGCAATATCTCTCAATTTTAACATTATATATATAATAATATTTTATATTTAATTGAATTTTTTAAGATTCCTAATTAGAGATATGAAAAAACTTATAGTATAATGACAGAAATTTTGAGATATATCGAAATGACAGCGAAAGAGCTAGAATTTTATCACATACATCCGAAATACAATTTATATGAAGCAAATATGTTAGGTTCTGTTATTAATATAGAATCTAAAAAATCTGTTGGCATATCAACACCAGCTGGTATATTAATTTCAGTAAAAGGCAATAATGCAGAAAGGACTAAAATGTTTAGAAAAGATTTTATCTATACTTTGTTTTGCGGTGATATTCCAGAAGGACAACGAGTATACAGAGCACATGGCGCAGTTGCTGATGATAATATTGAAAATTTATCATTACAAAATGAATTTCAACCTCATCCAGTATTTGATTTATATGAGGCAAATGATAAAGGAATTATTAGACATATAAGAACAAAAAAAGTTATTGGGAGTTTAAAAAGAAATGGATATCTTGGTGTTAATGTACGTGGAACAAAAACTAATTTTGTTCATTATCAATATCATCGTTTTGTGTTTGAAACTTTTAACGGACTAATACCTAATGGTTTAGTTGTTGACCATAAAAATGGTATTAAAACAGATAATCTTTTGGAAAACCTAGATTTAGTTACGCCAAAAGAAAACACAAGACGTGGAGCCGGTTTTTATGGTTCTAATTTTAAAAATCCAGCCAGACAAATAATTTCAATAAATCTCGAAACTGGAGAAGAAATAAAATTTGGATCAATAGCATCTGCGGGAAAATATCATAAAATTGATCCACGTGCAATAAAATTTGTAGCTGATAATGTAACAAAATCAGCAACGTCAATGTTGATATTTGATAGATTTAGTTTTAAATGCAATTACTAATGATATTTTCTATATCATTTTGAGTAAGACAATTATGACTAAATTCCATGACATCGTCGCGATTAAATCGTAACGTCATCATTTTATTTGTATCGAGTTTTATTTTATCTGCTGATGTTAATAAAAATTTGTCAGAATCGCCTAATGTTATAATAACATCAACAAAATAAAAATTATGTCCCAATAAACAAGTTCGAATTGCCTCAGCTAATTCTTTATGATTTAATATATTAACTTTTTGATGATATTTTATTTCTCCGAACATCTTATTATTTATTAATTAGATAAAAGATTATTATAATAATGAACTTAATTGAGAGACTGGCTAAACTAAATTCGGGAGATTTTGTTTCAGTTTCAAATTTTACATCAGAAAATATTACTAATGACAGATTTGCTGGTTATAATGAAAAGATATTTTGCATAACTATGACGATGACGAAGATGATGTTGTTATTAGTAAAAAAATATCTAAGCAGGCCAATAACTGGGCGATATGATGTTAAGTACCATATTGCTAAAAAAATAATAAAATTTAATTTTACTGTTGCAGAGCATCAAATATTTTGGCAGCTTATAAAGCCCTTTTTAAACGTAAAAATAGCTGGACAACAAAGAAATATAAAATACGATTTTATTTTTGTTGAAATATTTAATTTAATGTCAATGGATGGTGCAAGAAAATTACATTTAATTTCTTTATGTAAACCAGTAAAATGTAAATCAGTATTAATAAAATACGAAGAAATTTATAATAATATTATTCAGTCGATGAGATCGACCGAGTTGGTACCCAACTATTAAATTTATCGCCATATCCACGCCATTTGACTAAACTTTTGTTGTCGCACTTTTTAATAACTTTTCAATAACAAATATATCTTCTTCTGTTTTCTGAAGTTCTTGCTCGTAAAAACTGCCAGTTATAGGCTCACCTAATAAATCTTTCAACGAGTATGTAACTGGTATTGTTAAAAGTACTTTATCAACAACAAATACTTCTTCACTCCAGTTATGAGTATACCCTTTCTCAAATGTTTTTTTCGTCAAAGAAATTCTAACTTTATCGCCAACTTTAAATTTGTGTCGTCGGTACATGTTTTCGTTTGCTAATATTGGATTTGCAATCGCGTCGTTTGGCGACATTTTACTTTTGCCTAGCGAAATGGATCTGTGTTTCGTGTTATTATACTCGTCAACAATGTTTTGTAAATTGTCAATATATTTACTCGTATTTTTAGCTGTCAAATATTTGTGGATTTTTTCGTTGAGCGTGCGATTAAATCGCTCGACGATAACACTTTTTCCCTCATTTCCTGTAACATATTTTTTAATGTTATTTTGCTCTAAAAACTGTTCAAATTTTTTATTAAAAAATTCTGCTCCATGATCAGTTCAGATTCTATTTGGATTTCTTTCTGTAGTTGTTATTATTTGTTTTAGCGCATCAGTCATCGTTGTCCCTGTTTCATCCGAAACGGGTATACTAAACGCGTATTTGCTAAAAACATCTACAACATTAAAAAGATATCTCTTGTTATCATTAAACTGAGCAAGATTTGAAACATCAACTAAATCTATCGCCCAGATATCATCAACGGCATTTGCGACAACTTTACGTCGCGGAAACCTTTTTTTTTAGGTCTGTGTAGCTAGCGTCTCTAAGGCAAGATCATCATATAATTTTTTTTTACCGAGTAAGTCTCTACCGAGACCAAGTTTATATTTTGCTCCAATAAAACCCTGGACCAGCCTTCGGTCAACACGTTCTCGCATATTTATAGATTTCATATCACGAAGTTCGTCTAACATTACTTTATCGCAGCTGTGTTTATTTTCTTCGCTGTCTGGAAGATCAATATCTCTGTAGCAGATATCATGGCGCATTGCTATTTCGTCAACTTGATTGTAAGGCTCTTGTCCTGACAGTGGATTATCGTTTTCGTCAAGTTGTTTATCAAGAGGATTATAAGGTCCAGTATATTTATGGCCTGGCAATGTCCAACCGCCTTTTGGTTTCAGCAATTTTCCAATAATTTTATGTATATCTATACCTGTTCCAATTATTTCTCTGTTTTTGCATTTCTGACAATATGTAACAATTTTATGTTGCTCGAGACACAAATCTCTATCGCAATCGCAGTCGCATGTCATTATTTATTTAGTCGTCTACTAAAATAATCTTGTCAGGGTAACCCGCTCCGGACAACTTTGTTTTTGGTAAAAACATACTTTTTTTTCTTCCACAGATTGCACAAATACTTTTCATCATTATTCTATTATTTTTTGTTTATTCTGTTTTTTCGTCTTTATTTTCTGTTTTAGTTTTACACTTGAGACAATATGTTGACATTGTATATCAGTGAGTTTAGATAAAATTTAATGCAATCTCATCATTAGCGTGAGAAGGTTGTTTATCAAATTGCAAAATAAACTTTAAAAAATCTGGATTTTCTGTCATCTGTTTAATGAACATTACGCAATAATATCCACAAGCGGAAGTTCCAACTGGTTGAATTTGATTAGACGAATAATTTATTATTTTCGTAAGAGACTTCGTCTCTAGAGATTTTGTCTCTGGAGACTTCGTATCTTGCATTCTACTCATATATTTTTTTTACTGCGTCACTTGGTGGAATTCCGAACGAGTCAAAATAATTGTTATCATAAACAGCTACCCAATGTGTGCCAGATCCGTCATTAAAATCTTGTATATTTATAACACACGAACCTAGAGTCGGTGGAATCGCCATAAGTTCATCTTTAGAATAAACTCCACTGAAATTTTTTACTTTTTTTAGTTTATCAAGTATATCAAAATTACTTAACGCAGACTTTATCTCCTTGTTCCCGGCAACATTAGTCCTCGTCCTACTCCTAACAGATTTTGCAATAGACTTCCCGCCAATCCTGCTAGTAACGGGGCTATTGGAATAAATCCCCCTTTTCGCCTCTGTCGTGTCTTTTTTTCGTCGTCTTTCTTTTCATCTTTGTCTTTCTTTTAGGCATTATATTTATCAATCACATAAAATTGTTACCATCGATATTCATACGAAAATTTTCTTTATACCACTACCTTCAACTGCCTTTTTCGTTGCGCCAGATACTGCTCCAGACGCTGCTGCTAATCCTAATGTACCTAACACTGGCAAAATTTTAGGTATTAACGTTCTGGCCATTACAGATAATGCCGGACCGAAGAAGCCGTCATGTTTTGCCATTGCAGTTATTTGTGCAGCTCTTAAATTTAAAACAAAAGGTTTTTTGCGCTCGTATTTAGTTACTTGTTTTTTGGTTAACATTAATTTTGTTAAAGTAACCAAGGTGTTAAGGTTGACCTTTAATGATACTTGTCTTTTCTTTGCAACAGCAGCTGCTAATTTTTTAACTTGACCATCAGTCAAATATATTTCTTTTACAATATATTTTGCCATCTTATATAACGATTACAGATTAAACTTGGACTGACGTTTTACCTCCAACAGAGACAATTGTAACAAATTTATCGCTTATTACTAACGCATACACGTTTAACTGCTCTGCTGGAGCTGGAGCTGCTCCTAGTGTCCAAGTAATTTCAATATCAGCTGTGCTGTCTACAGCTCGCTCGCTATGTTTACTAACATCGAAATAAAATATAGGATAAAGTGTACGGAATTCCTCTACTGATATCTGAGATCCATCTCCAACATCTTGATATTTTTGCAGTGCGTCGAGCAGGTACATGTACGGTCGAGTAATATTTTTATTAGCGTCATCTGCAAAATTGCATTCTATCGCTCGTTCTGGATATTGCTTTGAATTTATTCTAGCATATATTCGTATAACATTAGCGCTATCAAATATCGCATTATTTTGTTGTTGGTTATTACGCCGAGCTTGTCTCTGAAATACAACAAATAATTGCCGTGGTTTTTGTTCACTTGATGTTGTTGTAACTCGCCATGTGTAGTCGGTGGTATTCGGAACTGCTGTTTGATATATTCGATGTTGCTGAAAATAAATTCTGTTTGTGTGTTTTTCCAGCATATCATTTAATTCCGCCATTTTAGTGATAGACGGAGTTATTCTTGGCATCCATAGTGCAAGTTTGTGTATGACAAATTGTACATCGGCTCCACCTGACCTAAACAGGCAGTCGTTTTGATCTGATCGATCTAAAATAAGCGTATGTTTAACTCCACGAAATACTTTATTATAGTCCCTGCAAAAGGGAAATATTGTACTTAATGGCAGCATCATTGTAATTTGACGTGATCCTGCTGCAAGTGTTTTTCTCTTAACATAACCTTCATTGTAAAGTACATTTCGAAATCCAATTGTGTCAATAATTAAATCTAACATTTGAATGGTAGTAGCAGCTGCATCTGGTGGTGCTATACCAAGATTATTACAAGCTGCAGTAAGTGAGACTCTTGTAGCGTCTGCGTTAGCGCCTGCAGCTGGTTCGTCTATACCTAGCGCAGCAGCATTAGCAATAAGAAAATTTCTTACAATTACAAGATCTGCAACAGCATCAGCTCCGTGCATTAAGATACCTTTTGAAATAAATTCATTTATCGCAGGAATTATTACACCAGCTCCAGTATCTTTAAACCACATCATATTAGTTGCAGTTGATTTGGAGTAATCATCGGAAAACGAAATAATATTTAAGATTGTACTTGCAACTTGTAAGTGATTTGAAATATCTTCGATAGATTGATTGGCCAGCTGATATTTAGCACTTTTAAATAAACACCAACCGTCATTTATAAGAGCTACTTCTATTCCAGCTGCAATTGCAGCAGGTGGAACATCTACTGTCATAATCCGGCCACGAACTTCCAACATTGCTTTATGAGGAAGTAAAAATACATCCTCGTCTCGAGTATTAAATGTTCTGACGCCAGCCTTATTAAGTTCGTTAGAATTTTTATCAAGATATTCAACGTATTCGAATTCTGTTACTGTGTAGTCTGTGTCATAAGTTTCTGCTAAATCGAGATAATTTTTTACAGACATTTTTTTATTTATTAGGTTATACAAAATTATTTCGGTGTTGTTACTTTAGATATTAATTTTTGTATAATTTGTTCTCCTCGTGGCGATAAAAGTTAGTTGTTTTTTTGTTGTTATCATTGCTCGTTGAGTTTCTTTTGTTGGTGCGATTTCTGAAATAGCTTGTTTGATTGTCGGTATACCACGTTGTGGATCGCCTTTTATTTTATCAGCTATTTTTTGCCCCACGGCAGTTCCAGCAGCAGGTGCAGCTCCAGTTGCAAAAGCTTTTGATGCATCAAGTGCAATTGGTGCAACTTTATGAGCTATTCCTGGAGCATTTTCTATAATTTTAGCAAATATATTTCCCAAAAATCCTCCTACTATTTTTCTTCGATAAACTTTTTTTCTCTGTTTCATTATTTCTGAGGTTGCATAATTTTACTTCCAAATCTTTTGCATTACTAAAAATCTTTTAGCTTTTCTTAGAAAATATGTTTACTGTTCGCGTAGGTGTAAATAATGAGTAACAATTTCATTGTTAAGATCTAACTGTCTTCCAGACTGATCTGTCAATTGCATATTTACTTCTGTTATTTGATTTTCAACGTTTAACGGATAATAAATAACCTGACGTGGACTAATTTGCATAAGAGATCCAGGCGGAACGTCTGGTGAAAAACTATATATCGTTTGTCCTTTACTACCTTTAGCTGAATAAGATCCAGATGCAATAGAGCAATTTACCAATATTACATTTACATCAGTTATATTTACTGGCAGTTGGCCGTCATGTGTAAAAGTTTCTTCTTTATCAGAAGTATATACATAAGAATCAAATCCTAGCAGTGATGCGATACTTGTTTCTTTCTGAAAATCAACTGCTATATCTTTTAATTTCATTCTAGCGCGTAACGTATTATAATTTGGTGTAAGCTCAAAATTATCAGCTATACCTTTATTTTTTGTTATAAATTCTTTTATTATTTTATTTAGATCAGTGATATTATAAGCTCCTTGTGGAATTTTAAGCATTTTCCAATTAAATATAGAATCTATACTTGGAGTATTAAATGTAAATTTATCGTTTACTCCAGTTTTTACATTAGCCATAGCATTCCAACAAGTGCAGGAAATTAGTCCAATTTCATATTGTTTTTCACGATCTAGTTCTATTGACGGAATATACTTTACAGAAAAATTTGCGCTATCTTTATCAGATTGACTAGAGTCTAGTAATAATATTGCTGACATTTTTTAATATAAAATTGTTATATTAAATCATTACACAAATTTATAAAATTAAATCGCGGCAATTATATCAAATCGTGATGTAATGTTCTGTATTCGTCAGATGTTAATAAATTTTCTGATCTCAAATTATCAAGTATGTCAATAATTTCATTGTCAATTTCAGCACCAACATTTCCAGTTTCATTTGATGATATCAATAGCAATAATCTGCCTATCGTTTCAGTAACTGATGAAAATATTCTAACTCCAGTTCCTTTTTTTCTTCTATATATTGTTTTACACGACTTTTATCAAGTAGAAAAAATTTCCTTTTAAAACTCCACCTCGTACCAAAAGGTTTGTCTCTATTTTCTTTTGCTGTTCTTACAACAAGTCTAGCGATAATACCATATTTTATTTTATCATGAAGTAAAGGCATATTTTCCTTTTCTATAGCTGTGTTCAACTCATTTCTAGCAGCAATACCGTCTCTCATTATTACAGTTAAATTAGCAATAAATTCATCAAATTCTTTATCACTCCATTTACATATATTATCAAGATCTTTTATATTATTTTCTTCTAAAAATTTATCATAATCATTCTCTGTTATCTCATTATTTGCAAGTTTTATATACCATCGTCTTTGATCTTCAACTTCCATATACTTTACTGTCAACTCGCCAACTCTTTCTTGCTCCTTTTCAATATCTTTTAATTTTTCTGATAAATTTGTTAAAATATTTTTAATCTCCGTTGTGGTTAAATTTGTTAATCTTTGTTGAAGCGCTAGTGGATCATTTATTAGCCGATCTGGTTCAGTTTGTCTTGCAACTGGATCAGCGATATTTGCTACAAGTGCCTCAGCTAATCTTCTTTTTTCTTCTTCATATCTCTCAATAATTCTTCCAGCAGTTGCTTCTTGTTGTTCTTTAGCTAGTCCGAGTAAACCTTTTTCCTGTAGTCGCTTAAGTTCGTCTTCTGATAATGGTTTAGTTTCAGGTTGTTTTCCAAGTAAAGCTTCAGTAATTGGTTTGAGAGCGGCGGCTGTTGTTTCTGCTGCAACCACTTGGCCACGTCGTGCTTGCTGTACTTGCTGTTTAAATTTTGCCTGAGATTGCGCAAGTTTTTTAGATTTTCTATATGTTTTCTGTACTTTGCTTGTCTTTCCATTAATTATATACTATTTTGTATAAAAATTACTGTAGATATTTTTCAATACAACATCGAAACATTTTACTCGTATCATTTGTTAATTTATAAAACAAAAAAAAGTCATATTTATTTGCTGTTGCTTGATGATATAATTCAATAACTTTATCTTTTATTACATCACCACACTGCTTGTTCGCGATATTTCTAACGTCAACATTGTCAAGTCCTGGAAATAATATAAAACAACCAGTATTTCGCCTAATAAATCTGTCAACATTATAAAAACCCTGGGCGAGATAAATAGAATTACATTTTTTATTTCGCGACAGTGAAAAATATGATCTTATCTTATTCATTTCCTCGTTGTTTAGCGGAATATCATCACAAACAACTATCTTGCGTTCGGACGAATCAAGTTGATTAACTGGGATGAGTTCTTCTGGTTGTTTGATAATAAAAAAAAAATCTTCGCCAACCTCAAGATCATCACGAAGTTTGTTATTATAATTGTTAAGTAGCTCGTACTTATCTTGCTGTGGATTTATCGTGTAAATATAAACTCGATCGTAGTTAAAATTATCTCCTAGAAGTAAATTCATAAGCAAGTTTGTTTTTCCCGATCCAGTTCTTCCAACAATAAGATAATGACAATCTTGAAGTTCATTGTTATGTTTATGTTTCACCAAACGTTCTGTATCAAAATTTAATATCGATGATTTTGCCATTATTGTTATACAATTTTATGCTATATAACAAAATTGTCAGACGATAAATAAATAATGAGCTATTATACAAAATTTGGAACATTAGTAGGAGATTCTTCAGCTGAAAGTACAACAATAACAGACGGTAAGGTTGATTTATCAGGCTATCTAAAAAAATCCGGCGACACAATGACGATAAATCTGTTTATGTCAAATCAACGAATACTAGGTTTAGAAACAGATTATCCGCCACTGATAGTTGCTGATACACAAGCTGTTAGTTATGCACAACTAAGATCAGTTGACGACAGCAAGTTAGATAAATCTGGTGGAACTTTAAGCGGTAACTTAGATATGTCAGGAAAAAAAATTATAAATTTGGAGACCAGGTATCCACCAGCAAACTTAAATCAAACTCAAGCGGTAAGTTATTTGCAGTTAAAGTATGTTGATGACAACAAACTTGATAAAATAGGTGGGACAGTTACAGGTAACATTAATATGTCAGGAAAAAAAATTACATACCTTGGAGACCCAGCTGCAGAATTAGACGCAGCAACAAAAAAATACGTCGACGATCAAGACTCTAAGTATGTGTTAGTGAGCGGTGGTATAATGCGCGCATTTCTCAATATGAACAATAATGGTATTAATAATCTCAGAACACCAGAAACAGATTTTGACGCTGTAACAAAAAATTACGTCGACGATAGCAACATTCCGACGGTAATAGCAATAACAACAATCAACAATGGAATTAACTCTATTAGAATTGATTTTTCTAATCACGTACAAACATTCCTGAATTTTCGTAGAAATATAAACAAATCTATTAATGAATTTTTTGGAAGTCCAGCGGTTGTAGATATTAAACTTGCTGACATTAACACAAAACTAAACGATATTATTGGGGTAATTCCTAATACTGCTGACGTTAACGGAAAAATCAACGATATTGTTAGGGGAATTCCTAATATCATCGAAAAAAACAAATCTAATAACAGAATTATTTATTAAAATTCCTCACCAGAACACGTTTCGTTCTCTTGTGTACACAGTAACATCAGGATCATCAGCATGGACACCGCGCGATAACACTCTCGAACATACCGCAGAAGTAACTGGGTTATACAGGCTTTCCGTGTACGGTTTGGAAATTACTGCGGCTACTTCATCATCACCGAATGTACATTATAATCCTCTACTGGTGATGCTAAATAAGAACATCAAAGAAACATTTACGTTGATATCAACGGAAATGCCCCCGATACGTCACTGGTGGTGTTTGGAATTCATAGCTGAAACTTTTCAAGTATAATAAATCAAACCCAGGGACTGGCACTATTGTATAAAATCTGTAAACATATATTATATAATGAAAAAAAATATAGTTGATTTTAATCATATTTCAGAAAAAATTCCAAAACAAGATGTGGAAGCTCTAATGCAATATTACAGATATTATCATAAAAAAACTTTGCTGCGTAAAAAATGTTACAAATACTATAACAGAATACTTCGAGTAATATCATATTTACCACTGCTAATGACTAGCTCTGGTATAATCTCAAGTGGAGCATCATTAAATCCGTTTTTGTTAATAATATCCGATAATATCCGGCATTGGTGTTTCTCTTGGAACAGCGTGTAAAAAAAATTGAGCCTCGTCTTGCGACTAAAAAGAATTCTTGTAAAACAGCAAGCATCACCTATAAAAAAAATATTTGATCAAATACGATCTTTTTTGCGTGGTATAAAATATGATATGGACGATTAAATACGCGAGTTCCGTATTATTGACAGTATGTTAACAGATATTCTACCAATGAGAGTCAGCAGATATGAAAAAGATGATCATAAAATATGGGTTACAACAGTAGATGTTTAATTTTGTACAGCTTTAGTAATATCATTATCAAATAAAATATCAACCATATTGTCAATAAATGTCATCACATCATCTGCCCAACTCGCTATTCTCATATCATTTTCAGTCGCGAATAACCATACTGACCCATATTTTGGTGATATATGATATCCAACTTTTTTAATACAATCTCTTATTATTTTAGTTTTTATACCAGTATAGCTTGAGGCTGCTCTAATCGAATTAAATCTCTTACAAAATTTATTTGTCAGATCAAATCCAACATGTCTCTTTGACTGACAGAATGACATTATATATAATATTTCATTTGTTTAATATGAAATTTTGTCTAAAACTATAAAAATAATAAGTATAGGGACTGTAATAGTAGTATAGGTATTTGAGTTGTTCCTATCTCAGGGACCCCCTACCCCGACAAAACAAATTTTGTCAGAAATATGAAAGTCATCATTTTGAGCTAAAAAAAAAAAAAAAGGCTGCTGACAAAAATTTTAACGTATAACGTTTTGGGGGGTAGGGGGTCTCTGAGAGAGGAACCTCAAAATACCTATACTACTACAGCCATACACGGATCTGACTAGTGCTAGATAGGCAACACATCTACATGTGCCCAGACAGTGTCTGAAGTTTCTTTTTAGAAATGCTAGGGTAGTGTTTGCTTTCTTGGTCGATTTGATAATATATGATTCCCACCTGAAGTCCTCAGATAGTGTTAGTCCAAGATAGGGATTTTCATTGACATGTGTTAGTATGTGGTTATTTAAGGTGTAGAAGTGAGATGATTTTGTTGTTTTACTGGTCATACTAATGAGGTAACATTTAGTGGCATTGGAAGTCATACCCCAATCAGTCGCCCATTATTTGAGGGCTGTGAGATAATTCTGGAGGGTATGGTGGTCACTCTGGTTTTGAATTGTTCTGTAAAGGGGACAGTCATCTGCAAACAGCTGACCTCAGATTTAACAGTCTGGAAGGTCATTAATATGGCAAAGGAAATGGAGTGGTCCCAGCACGGTTCCCCGAGGGACACCTACCTCCCTCCGGCAGTTTGTAGTCCCCCACCCTTTTACTGATTTAAAAACTGTAAATCCACCATATTAGCAAACAATACACGAAACGTTGCCATTTTATGCATTAATTTATAATGTCAAACCCGAACAGTAACATGGTCATTTGATGTTTAGGTTTTTTATATGTATAGTAACAGCAGATGATGATTCATCTTAGTTTCACAAATAAAGGTCAACCAAGATGAATATACACTTGTTATTGATAATTCTTAATTTTTAAATGTAGGTTTTAATTTAAATTGTTAAGGTGGAAAGGTTCACAATTTTTAATTGCCTAAATAACCTCTCAACTTCAAAATTTGCTCCAGATTACTGGGTATTTTCATTTCAAAGTGATGGTATCAGTACATATTCTTAACTCTTTAAAAAACAAGAGTAAACCCTCCTTCAATAATTCACAATCTCAAATACAGTGAGGAGTCAGGCATGGATACCACTTTTTTTTCTTGAAAATAACAAACGAACTGATCCCAATTTCTTGAATGTGAAGAAAATAAGAATCAAAACTGGTTAAGAAAACCTTGATACATAACTCGTTTCATGGTCGAAAATGGTGGTTAGTGGCCAGAAATTTAGAAACATCACGAATTCACAAATTTAATAAGAAATCTCTTGATTTTCTTGCAAAATTATTTTCTCAATACACGGTAAATAACAATATGCAACAAAAATATAGGTTACTGAAAATGTGAGTAATGTCTACTGGGGGCAATACTTTAAGAAATAAATGTCAATTAAATAAGTCTTGTCGAGTGAAATTCATGTTTCAGTTTTATCATTTAATTCGGTTTTAGTGATTATACTCGTTATCAAAGAGTGATCAATCAGTAGTTTATCATATGCCTTAGCAAATGTGATCAGCAATAGCAAAGTAACAAAGGAATAACCATACTAAATGCGTAAAAAGGTTAGTTTCACAGATAGTGTTCATTAAGGAGAAGCGAGTTTCAAAGTTTATAGTGAACTTATAAATTCCGAAATTGGCACTAAGAAGTCAGCTTCATGATGAGCAGAAACATTGCTATAACTTACAATGAAATCACAGCATCAGTATTTACTACTACAAGAATTGAAGAAAACCCAGTTTCTGCATTTTCGTTTCTCGAAATAAAATTCACTCTTTTTTTAAATATAGAAAGCTTGTTTTGTTTTAATCTACAGTAAAACTTGAATGCATCAACATTTTAATGTAAAAAGCCATAATGCAATGCACGATGTTTTTGCTGGTACAAATGTCTATTGAAACCACTTGTAATAATGTTTTAAATGAACTTTCATATATACTGAATGTAAAAGTAATTGTTGCAAGAAGTGAATGATATCACTATGAACGATAAAACTGTACAGATTGTATCCAGAATGTTTTCTGGCTTTTATGGAAACGTCTGTGTCAATAGCACCTGCCAATAGCATGGAAAACTCTACGACTGATCTACTTTCATCCCCTCGTTATACTCTTCGAATTCCTTCAGAATATCACCGCCCATTTTTTGAGCAATTTCAAATGGCGAAATTCCAACTCCGTTTCTCAAATTCATTACTGAGCTATCTTTAGCCAGAAGCATTTCAGCGACACCAGCATTCTCGAACATGTGAAGAGGTGTATCAAGATTCTCATTTCAACACCTCTGGTCAGCCCGAAACTTGAGCAAAATTTTTATAATAAGCTTATCACCGTGTGCCGAGGCGATGTGGAGTGCAGTTCTTCCGCTTCTGTCTGGTAAATTTACTTGTGTCCCGTTATGTTGGCAGAGCTTGTCCACTATATCTTTTTACCGTCTATCCGTTGCAATGTGCAGAGGAGTGAAGCCATGTTTCTTTTCTTTGCAAGTAACGTCGATATTTTCATTAAGAAGTTCGTTGACAACTTCCTGGTGTCCAAACCGTGCTGCAAGATACAATGGAGACCTGCCATACATGTCTGGAAGATCAGCATTGACGCCTGATTGTATTAAGGACATCAGTACATCTACACGGCCTCTTCTAGCAGCGTAATGGATAGGAGTTAAGTCTTTCATATCCTTCTTGCGTCGATGCTTCAAAGATCTGGGTTTTGATTGATCTGCATTTTGTTCCATCAACATCACAACTATATCTTTGTGGCCGTACATGGATGCGTAATGCATGGGCGAATAGTCCTTCTTGTCTTTTGCCATGGGATCTACACCTTTTTCAAGAAGGATCTGTTATTTTTCCTAATCCCATCTCTGAGGATATATGCAAAAGTGTTTTGTCTAGTCGTCCACTACTCAGGTTAATATTACAACCCTCTTCTATGAGTTTCTTTGCAATTTCTTCCTTTTCGAACATGAATGCAAAATCCAAAGGTGTCACACAAATTTTGTTCTTCATATCAGTCTGGAGATCTGTCTCAAGCAAAGCATCAACAACTCATGCCTGACCAAACTGGTAGGCTACATGAAGGCAAGAATTATCTATTTTTCTTGTCGAGATCTTCTTAACATCAGCGCCTTTGGCAATCAAGAAAAGAGCGATATATTCGTGTCCATGAATGATTGCTTGATACAAGGGAGTTTCCTCGTTTGGAGGAGACTCGGTATCGATGTTTGCACCTTTTTTTAATGAAAATCAATTTCATGCATTACATCTTTTCTTATGGGCAATCGTTAGGAACATTTCCAAAACCCTGCCTCTTGTATCTTTATACTATTGATATTAATAAATGAATTGTGCATTACAATGTAAATGACTTGACATTGTCTACAAGTTTTTCATGAAAACATGCATTTCCTCTGTAATAGTAACTGACCATGAAATACATAGAGTGCAAGCCTCGTTTCTTTAAATGTATGCGTTCAGTGTTGACAGTGCACTTCTTTTGGCAGCTACGTCTTTAGTCGACAATATTAAATGTCAAGTTTAAAACTTCACAATGCATCAGCTACTGTTCAAACTTGACTTTACGCAGGTTCTTTCATTCAAACGACTGGAACACCTGAAATTCGAACTGGATACTAGACAATATGCGCGTCTGATATGCAAAAGAACAATGTTAATTGAACATTAGATGACAATGATATATGAGCAGAGTTCTGTCTGCGCTGAGAAGACCCGTCACAATTCTTCTTACGTGATTCATATTCCTGCAGCCCGGTCAGTATATATCATATAATTAAGTGGATGAGTGGCTTTTCTTACAACGGAAGGTTTCCTAGCCTTACAACGGAGGGTTTCCTTACAACGAAGGCTTTCCTTACAACGGACGGTTTCCTCACAACGAAGGGTTTCCTTACAACGGAGGCTTTCCTTGCAACGGAGGGTTTCACTTTAAATGCTACACAATTGCAACTGATATCCATGGTATGATAACCGGAAACTTAGAAAAGATTGTCAAATCACCTTGACCTTGCCTCATGTTCACGAGTGTGGGCTCATGGTCATACACATTTAAAATAATCAATTACAATTATTCTCTTTTTCTAAAATCTGTATTTGTCTGATTTATTATTGTCTATTGTTTTTCTAATCCCTTATTTGGTTTATATTAACATTTTTATTCTTTATCTTTGTCTATTGTTCTATCTTGAATGCTTTATATGTTTGTTTGGGTTTTTTTTCCTTTCCTATGATAACGGTATACATACAAAGTTGTGGAACTTAAGAACATACTCAACAAACATTGAATAAAACCTAAGTCAAAATTTTTCAATGACATTCACCTTGTCTTAGCGACCGCGTTTGAGGTGCATGGAGATGAAATGGCGAATCTTATTCGTTCTACAGTCAAAATATGACAGTTTATCCATCTAATAGATTTGGGACGTATGATCATTCAGTTAGGTTTAATCAAAAGCTCAGCTACAGCTCCAATACTGTTAGAATGGTGACGTCCACACCTACTTTTTTCTGGGTCAGGAGTGGCAAAAATCACAACGATTCATACGCTTTATACATACCCACCACACCAACTTATTAACGTCTTAAAACTTGTTTAGAAGAACAAGACAGGGAAAGGAGCTAAACTACGGATTAGTTTGCTAAAGTCCCTATTATTTTGCTAAAGTCCCTATTATTTTGCTTAAGTCCCTATTATTTTGTTTAATTCAATATTATTTTGCGTAAGTCCCTATTATTTTGCGTGAAGTCGCTATTAAGAGATAGACGAACTTGTATGCCGGTACATACAGTACAGTACAGGCCGGTTAAACTGTCATCAAGAAATGGCTAGCCAGTAACCCATAGGAGATTAATCGTTTTTAAAATGAGAGTCCCCTACCCCTGGACCCCATCATTTATTACGCCATTAGACTAAATTAATGGAGAGAATGAGAGCGAGAGATAAAGAGACAAATATAGAGAGAAGAAGCAGCAAGCACATATATTCTTGTTTATTTATGTTGCTAGGCAATATATATTGAGTGCAAAATGAGCCACTTATAATGTTTTTTCCCTCTTAACATGGGAATAAATTTGATGAAGATTTTAATACATAAAATACATGTATACATTAAAACCTTGTCGCACGTCTTGAATAGTTAACAATAAGCTATAGCAAACTTATCTTTTAAACAACAGTTAAAGTCCACTGCGTCCTTCACCGCAACATTAGATAATTCAAATACGTATGTATCACTATGTAGCTCTGCATACTAATCTGTAAAAAAGAAACAGCCCGAATGGGTTTGCGACGGGGTGTCTGAAAGAGATTCTTCCCTGATTACACTGTTTTAATTTCGTTTCAATTCAGGTGCAATATTTGGGAGGGGGCAGAAAAAATTATTTTCAGAGCGTTTGATGCAAACAATTTACTGTACATTTATAGCTTTTAAAGTTCGCTATAACTACAATTCATTAGCAGCATACGACTCTTCTGATGAGAAACAAGTCTTTATTATTTATTATGATGAGCAAATATAGAGACTGAACGAGTGAGGACGGGAGACTGCTGATAACATGACTTACGCAGGTAAAGTAGCAGTCAGTGTGCAAGAGGCCATGTACAGTTTTCCATACATGTGACCCGAATTTACCACACTTAAAGGCAATATAATTTTCCATACCTATGACCCGAATTTGCCACACTTATAGGCAATGTACAATTTTCTATACCTATAACCCGAATTTGCCACACTTATGGGCAATGTACAGTTTCCCATACCTGTGACCCGAATTTGCCACAATAGGCAATGTAGCTTTCCGTACCTATAACCCGAATTTACCACACTTATACAAGTTCCCATACCTACGACCCAAATTTGCCACATTTATCAGTGAAGGACGTACTTTACTCACGCTGCATTCGAATACCCGTATGCAAAGTATTCTATTATTGATCGAATATGTATACTGATTACATTTTACAACAACAACAACATTGATTATATGATCTCTTACATGCATCTGTTAGAGACGTGTGCAAATAAATATGTAAATATATTAACTCTTGCAAAATTTCATCATGAGGAAGGATTTGGACACGACGTGGATTTGATTTCCATATAAAAACATTTTATTTTTTTTTACCACATATGAATGAAATCTGCACATTTGCAAATTTCTGAAAGGAATGCCTTGCAAAACCTGCACAGGTGCTTTGAGTTATTCATGATCACATTTAGGCTTGTAGCTAAGTTTGATTTTGTCGGTGTATTTCTTTACATTATGCTGTTCAACCATACTAGCAGATTTGGTGTATATTTATGCATTTTCTCCTTTTCGGTCGGTTCTATAATGTGGTGTTAAGGTACATCCCTAACTAACACTCTCATGCATACCTATGGAAAGGATCTTTCAAATTATGAATGAAAGGGATCAGGAACACAGATGGCACAGTGTTTTGATTGGGGGGGGGGGAGGGAGTTATAACTAAATGGACTTATCCGAGTTTTAAAAAAATAAACTTCATACGTAAAATTATCAAACTTTTAAAGATCTGTAAAAATGGTATTAACTCATTAGCCACTTTTCTTTCGTCAACTCAGTAAAAAAAAAAAGAGTTCATACTCTATATCAGACTTTGCGTCATTATTTAGCTTGAGGTAATACCTCATCTGAAGCAGTTTTCATTCTGGTTTCAGACATGTATATACAGCATCTCGACTTTCATGGATAACATAAAATATGTTATTAATTTATTCAAACACCAAATTGAAACGCCAAATCTTTCCATTTAAATTGTTTTCAGAAAAAAAGCAAGGGAGAAGAAATAAACAGGTCAAGTCAACGTTTTTTTTTTTTTGCGACAGAGATGGTCCTTACTAATAGGTCCGCATTTCTAGACCCTCCCATGCATAATCTGAATAGTCACGATTATATCAACCAGGGTTGACAATGTACGAGAGAGTTTTTGCGGCCGTGAGGTTGTAGGCTGGGTAAGGAATCGTCTTGTCTTGCGGAGTTTAACACCATTACGCAGGTGTAGGTTGGGTATGGATTCGTTTCGCCTTGTGGGGTTTAACGCAATTTCTCAGCACATGATAGCATGCATATACTGTACATGGCGGCCAGAAGAAGAGTTAAGTTTTCTCACACAACCACGCTGGTTGAGGCAAGACTCGAACTCGCGCGGACAACGGTGAGATGTGTGAATGATCTATAAAAAGAGATCCTCAGACCATCCGGGGTCCGGAACCGGGAAGATATTAATGAGTGGATGGGTATACGTGTATGTATGTTTGTGTTCTAAGAGCTATCTTTGGATCTATCTACTTAACTAGCTAGCTAGTTGTCACTATTTTACACCTTCGTCACAACTTTGAGACATATTTTTTTGTTGCTTTGCTAGAACAACAAAAACTACATTTTATAGAAACACTGGCGAAACATATAGGGTATTCCGAGTATCTAAGTTAATCTCCCTGCGATACTGCCCTTGTATGTGGCTGTATCAGAATGAATCCGCGTGAGTGTAAAATACGCCAAAGGCACGCGTTTCTAAACTGCTGCTCACGAAACAGTGAAATTTTTTAACATAATTCTTTCTCATCCTGACAACTAATACTATCTTACTACCAACAATTATTATTATTATTATTATTATTATTATTATTATTATTATTATTATTATTATCATTCACGCAACTTCTGTGCCTCCCCATGCCAAATCCCTCACGCCTTTTATTCATATATCACTAACCTCTCTAGATAGTAACGCGTGTGTGAAAATAGAATCCGTTACATATCCTATGTTCTTCTGCTTCTAGAGTTACTATAAGTATGACAAAAAAAATGTGAACGTAATTACGACACAGTCTATTAGGCATTATTATTATTATTATTATTATTATTATTATTATTATTTAATGTTCTTGTGGATGGCATTTTGTCAATCGTGGATCTTTATATATATATATATATGTTGTGCTTGTGGACAAAATAATCATCATCATCATCATCATCATCATCATCATTAGTCTCGTAGTATGGTAGACCGTCCGGGCACCGCACAAGACCGAACAACTAGCTTCCTCTATTCC